>BSBM01000248.1:12937500-13170000 GCA_027924585.1 Larix kaempferi
ATTATAATTGCAAATGTTTGCAAATTTTTTCTGAATGAGAATAAGAGATTAAAAATGGCTTGAAGGTCATCAAATCAACTTAATGATTAATAATAATAATATATTTGGAAAATGCAAGTTGTGGCATTACATTAGTTGAGAGAAAAATCGTGTTCTTTTAATTAACTATTTGTTTTTCTTTCTATTAAAGATTTGATATTTGTCATTGTAAATTTTTCTATTGTCAACAAATTAAAAATCTTGACTGATACATCGATAAGTCATATTCATGTTCATATAATTTAGATTTTTTTTTGTGATGTTCATAAACATGATACTATGACAAATCATACAACCAACTTAAATCATATAGCTAGTTGTCACAACTTCATCCATTATCAATACAAAATTCATAAACATATTTAATTCAACGATACTTTTACAATTATATTATGTAAACATAAACATATCATCATTAGTATCATTGTCACCATATAACAAACATAAAAATGAACACCGTCATACCATCATTAACATAAAATTAATAAAAATAAGCATGAACGCACCATCATAAACATTACGTTACTGCATATTCATCTAACATATACATCTTATATATTTAAACATCATTTAACACACATATGATCTAACAATAACATGCAACAAAACACAAGTTCCAGTTTCTAACATAATAAACATCATCGAACCTAACCTAACATACACATCATGACCATCAACATCAACATCTGCAAAATAGAAAATGACGTATAAGATATATATGTGTGTGTGTGTGTAGATAAAAAATAGCATCAAAATGATGATAAATGTCAGATATACAGATCTAGTCCATACCCAGAACCATATCATCATCACCATCTGCTGACCCACCAGATGTATCGACACCTCCAGTGGTAGAGCTATAGGCATGATCAATACCTCTGCTAGGAAATAATCTATCATGTAGATCAGTAAGAAAGACACGATCTCTAGGAATCTGGATCATCCCACCCGATATGAGCATCCTCTCCATAGCTGAGGGGACAAGTGGATGAGGATCATGGGGAGCTAATGGATCAATAGAGACTAGTCGGTCAGATAGGTATAACGTATCATATGTTGGATCCATCGAAGGAGGGGGAGGTGGAGGAGATGATGAAGGAGGTGATGGATCGATATGGGATGGTTAGTTGGATATGTATAAAATATTAGATGATGGATCCGTTGAAGGAGGGGGAGGTGGAGGAGATGATGAAGGAGGTGAAGTACATGGTGGAGGAAGGGGTGGACGAGATATCGAAGTTGGAGGAGTAGGAGGTTGAGGTCGAGGAGGAGGTGCAGTGGATGTGGAGGATCCCCCACCAGTCGAAGCAACCGATGGAGAAGGAGGTGGACTAGTAGGTTGAGGATCTCCGCCCTCATCAAACGATGAACTAGCATGAGGGATGGAATCCAAAAGAATGCAAGCACCAACAATGTGTTGCATCAAGGTCCTCATATCAAGAGGACGCATCCTCCATAACTCAACGTATTGGTCCTACCTTTGAATCTCCCTGGCAAGAATAGGTCGAACCCCTCGGTCCGCTAATAATATGGCCAGCCTATATGCAATATCCTATCTGAACCTCTACTTAAGAATCCATTGAAGGCCAGGTCTGGCTAGATGAGTCACCTCCGGCTGATCCTACATATGTATGTCCTCATCCTCATCATCCTGTGGCGGAGGAGGCCCCTATCACCATCAAATGTGCCAATATCTGTAAAATATATAGTACATAGTAATAATTAGACAATTTCATTAAAAATGAATTTAATATAACAATTTAAAACATATTTCATTTGCATTAAGTATAACGAGAATAAAATGAAAATAGATTAACTTAAACACAATGCTAAATTTACCTCTGTGATCAGGTGGCTCATCCCAGGTGAAGAAGATGTTGGTACACACTCTCCAATCCAACCTCCCATATGGATAGGAAACCATATCTAATCAAGGCTGGTCCCCGCCGCCTAGCATGTCAACAACATCGACAGTGATCCTCACAGGAAAATCTGGATGCCCCCTCTTGGGCATCATCTGCCCCTACATGCGCATATGCACATCTTTCATCAACCTAGGAGGGCGTAATCCAAAAGATGGCATAGTCATTGGAAATATCTCAAAAAATAGATAAAACAACTATGAACCAAAGGGAAGGTTCCCCCTCCCGCTAATACATGCATGACATTGACTGAGAGCATAAAAAAACTGTCGTAAAAAAATAGCAGACCACCTAATGAATCTAGATGTCTACACTAAATAATAAACATAATATAATAAAGGGAAGCTAATGCATTTCCCATCAGTGGTGTAATACACGATAGTCGTCACCAACAAAGAGAGGCACCTCACATCCTCTCTACCAAAAGCAGCAATGGAAAGCTTCCCACCGCTAACCTGAAACTGAGAAGACTCGAGGATGTCATCATCAACATATCTCTGAACATATACCAGCTGATTCATTGCTACAGCTCCAGCTGGAACCTCATGGAAATGAGGAAGGTACTCACCTCTCCTATAGAGCTCGATGATAAAGTAAATTTCTTCTTTGGTGGGATGGAACCACTCATCAGGACCAACTCGAAAGGCCTGCTTAATATTATCCCAATGTGCAATCAACTAGGTCAGCAACATACCATTCCCCTTGACTAATTTCTCCTCCTCATAGAACTTGAGGAGGCCAACAACTCTCAAGAGGCATCTAGTCTGAGGCGTAATGGGACGAGGGTATAAATCTCTCTCCCTCTCCTTGGACTCCCACTCTCTACGGAAGTTGTATTGATCTACATGTGCCTCGCGATGCTGATGCGCCTCGTAGAAATCACGTCTATGTTTCACATATAATATAAATCAGTCTCATAACCATACATATAAAATAATTATAACAAGATTATATCTACCAAAATAAAATATTAAAAGTTTTTCCAGAAAAAGAAAACTAGTGTGCCATAAATATTAGAAACGCACCGTTAGTGGTGCATTTATATACTGGAAGCATCGACAAGCGGTGCACTACAATATCTATGACGCACTGCTTATATATCAAAAAGTTTAAAATTGATTTCAATGGTGCACCTAAATCTTATTAGCGCACCGTTATTCAAATGCACCGAATTTAAACAACAATAATTTATTTGAAATATATTCACGGTGCACCTATTCCACATCAGCATATCATGAACCAGTTCCTTGACCTGGCATAGGAGCACCGATAGTTGTGTGTTCACGGGTTTATAAGCAGAGTGCTTATTTACTAGAGGCACCGATGAGCGGTGGGATACAATATATATGCCGCACCGCTGTTTATATATCAAAATTTTTAAATTGAATTGGACAGTGCACCTAAATCTTATTAGCGCACCGTTATTCAAAAGCACCGAATTTAAAAAATTATAAATTATTTTAAAGATATTTACGGTGCACCTATGCCACGCTAGCGCACCGTGCCACCAATTCCTTAACATGACATATGAGCACCGTTAATTGTGTTTTCACAAGTTTATCAAAGGTGTCACAGCTATGCCTATTTCATGTAATTGCACCATTGCCGGTGCGATGACGTGACATACACTCACCGTATAAATGATTATGGTTTTATTGTACCAATACCGATGCGCTAAACAATAACAAACATTGGAATTCTGATGCCCTTTATTGTACTAAACACACCGGTGTCTATGATAATTCATTATTTTAGTAGGTGTATCAATGGTGCGCTTACGCCACATCATTGCACCGATATCTGGTGCGCATGAATGCCATAAGCATACAGTTAAACGTTGATTTTTTTTTAATAAATGGTGTGGTTACCGGTGCATGTATTACACTTAAGGGCACCGAAATGTCGATGCTCTTAAATGTGTAACACACCGATGACCATTTGTGGGTCTTATTATTTTTTCCATGTTGTGCAGTGCGTTCGATTCGTTTGGCTCACACCACTGTCGGTGTGCCTTGTAAGATTTTACAATGCGCACCGTATATCGATGAGAGCCGAATGTTTTGAACGCACCACGCAAAATTTTTAAATTTTAAAAATTAAAACCGCTAAAAAATTATTTTGTGAAGTATCAAACATTTTACCTGTTGAACGACGCGCCAGGGAGGCATATTGGTGATGTATGGTAAATTTGAATTTTTCCAAAACGGTTTGGCAAATATTAAATGAACCGAACCACCAATAGAATACAACAATGCGTCCACGTGGACCACGGATGTCAAGGCATCCAGGTGGGTGAAGGGAAGCACCGGTGTAGAGGGGCTCAAATACACTGAAGTGGGGTAAAATTAGTTTTCAGTCGCGGTAATTTTTTTTATTAAACCCTGCACCAGTGCGCTCGATTTTAGAACTCATCGATGTGATCCAAAGTCGAAAGCACCAAAATGAGCAGATGTTAAAATAAAATAATTTTTTTAATAAAATAACAAAATCTATTTTTTAAATAAAATGTTTTCCGGTGCGTTGTGTGTATCCATCCGCACTGATGTGTAAATAACACTTAGTGCACCGGGAATGGTTTTAAAATATTTTGTCGATTATAAATTTTTTTTTATATTTTCGATAAATTGAATTGCGGTGCATTATGGTCTTGTGAACGCCCCGATGCATTAAACTAAGGATGCACCGATGTTAGAATTTTGAGATATATCTTTTAAGAAAATAGATTATAAAATAATGTTCGGTGTGTTAGGTTTTGGTGAAACGCAATGGTGCGGTTGTCATTAATGAATGCACTGTGTTTAGTTTTTACTTAAATATTTTATTTTTTAAATAAAAGAGTATGCAGTGCGATGGTTTCTACGCAATGCACTAGTGTGTATGCGATGGAACGCACTGCTATTGTTATTTGAAAATTATTTTGGTTTGATAAAGATGTTTTCATGTCGCGGTGCGGAAAATTAGGATGCACCGATGCGCTTAGGTTAGAGACGCACTGATGCGATTATGTTGAAAGATGACTAAAATAAAAACCTCTGCTAAAACCTCCGGCTGCTAACCTCCACTAGAAATGGATATTTGGGCTCTTTTGTGAGTAGCATACACTATAACCTCTGCTAAAGGGCCTTTTCCTTGTAGTGATATTTCAATTTCTCATATATTCTGCTATCGCTACTTCCCTCTTCATGATTACTTTGATATGGAATATCAAATTGCTACAATAGGAATTGAACATTTTACCCCCCATTTTGCATCCGTGTCCAAGTGTGATTTTGATGACACTCTTGAAAAAGGGGTGACATCATTCATGTCTTTTTGGATCATGGTGTTTAGGATGGCTTGGTTGGATGTTGATGAGGATCCCCAAGTGATTGATTATTCACTACATTTTGTTGATTGTTTCATTGTTTCTATGAACATAACATGGGTTCTCTACAAGATTGAGGCATAAATAACCATTATGCAGTCACAAAGGAGGTATGTCCCAACCTCCTACCATCATAAGAAGCAAGTATGGGTCTGTTTTTGGCCCTAAAACAACATTAGATCCTCTTCAAAATCCATTTTGGGAATATCTAGACGGTTTCTGGACAGTTTGTGGACTCCTTCAACCCTTAAGACAACTATAATAGGCCTAATTCATAAATATGGGTTGTTTTTACAAGTAAACAATAGTGTTGAGGTCATTTGAGCTAATTCTGGGGATGTCTCGACCCCCTAACAACACCTAATAAAATTTGTGGGCACTTAAACAACCCTAAATCTTAATTTTAGGCTGCATATGGGTAGGAACGACTTTCAAACAACCATAAAGAAGAATTTATGTGGGTGGAAACAACAACTTCTTCATTCTAGGCAGCATGTAGGTAAAAGGAAACATTAAATAGCATGTTCCTAAGTGATCTGGGTAAAATATCAACAATAAATCAACGTTCTGGGTGGATCCATGGGTTATTAAACCTTTCTCTAGCCTCCCTGTCATAGTGAAAAGCATGCATGACCTTCATGTGTGATATAGACCGCCCCTTACTCAGGTACTTCAGGTCAGAGTGCACACACATATAGGTCAACAAACATAAACAATAAAACAAAAAACTCAAAGACTCAAGAAACAAGCGAATGCCTTTCTATATTTTCATTTACTCATAAATGTACATTTATAGTGTGCTCTAAACATGGATTCTTAACATAAATCCCTGGTCTCAGTCTCAAGTGGTTTTTTTACAAAAATATTACATGTCATAATGGCTTTCTCTTGTTTTGTGGCTAGCCTTTTGTTTGTATGTCTTTGGATTTCTTTGTCTCCTCTCTTCTGGTTCTACTCTTCTTATGGAGGCTGCTTCTCAAATCTTCTCTATTGCCTCTTCTCTCCAGAATTTTCCTTATACTTCACGCACCTTCATCCCTCTCTAATTCATTAAAATCTTGTCTTTTAAATTTAATAAATACTACTTATAAGGGAAAAAATAAGTCAAAAAGACTTCCCTTCTTCCAGAATAAAGTGAGCTCCTTCCTTATAGATACAATAATGTGTGTGGAAGTCGAGGCTATCATTCAGAAATTGTCCAATTCATTCCAACAAAAAGGTGCTCTCCTTAGTAGGTGTTGTTGAGGCATCGTCTTTTCACTGCACAACACATTGGTAGGAATTGAACTTGAATTCATGCTGAGATCTTCAATCTCTAGCCCACAATCTGGACTTAATCGTATGATATAATGGTCATCGCAATCCTTCATAAATTTGTGTACAAACTGTAATGAATTTCCATCAATGGCTTCGGCCTTGATGCTTTTAAATAAACTTTACACACTGGTGCTTTTTGGGGATGATTTATGCACCGTTATTTTATAATACAAAACAAGCAACATTGCATATATATTACAACATCAACACTGGTGTGTTTATATATTAAAACACACCTATGCTTTTATGTAATACATGATGCATCAATGTTGATGTAAATGTTACATGTGCTTATGTTGTTACAATATAGTGTAAGCACCGGTATGTCCACATTGATATATATGCTCTGGTGCATTGACAATGCATATATACACTGATACTTATTATTTATAACAAGTGCACTGGTGCGCATTATAAATTTAAGAGCACTGGAAATCAAATTCATTATCACCTCTGGCCACTCATAATTTTCTAGTTATAATGAATATCCATTATAACCTCCACCAAAACCTCCACTACCAAAAACGGAGGTTGTAGCAGAGGTTCTCTTGACAATTTTTGTCAATCTTGTAACATTAAAAACATCATTTATAACCTCCTCTATGGGGTTTTTTTCTTGTAATGCCTTCTCCTTCAATTTGATTCTCCATACTTTAGTTAGCTCCACCTCAAGTCTAGGACAATTTGAAACCCATATATGTGAACGCATTAGTTCACTTGTATTTCATAAACCCCTTTATTGTGGTTCCATATCCAATCTTTCCACCAAGCCCTAAGCCCTGGTACTCCAATATTAAGGAAGAGGTTATCAAGAATCATATCCCAATTTGTTTCTAGAATAACATTATTTCCAAGACCAAGAAAAAATTTCCTTTGAAACATCCTAAGTCTTCTAATGTCTATATCTATTATTATAAAGCTCTCCTCTAGCCTAGATTTATTTCTTATATATTCTATTAGCTAAGAATTAGATATCTTCATCTAATGAAATTTTATTCTAAACAACCACTAGGGACGAACATAGGAAATGGTCATTGAAGGAGAGTCCAAACCTTAGTGAGTCACTTTTCCAAACCAATTTGTGATTGTTGGCTTCCTATACTTTCCAAATACTTTTGGGAACAAAAGTGAAATGGTTGGGTGGGGCTTGGGGTGGTCAAAAAGATATGGAGGTTTAGGTTTCTCCATATCTTTTATCCATGTGGGGAACCAAAGGTAATGCATTTTCTAAGCAAAAGCTTCCATTTTCCCTTTTCTTCTACACCTTTGATGATCCATTTGGCACATAAATCATAGTTTTTTGTTTGTTAAGGTGGTCAAATTACCCATTCCTCCTTTCTCCCTTAGGTTGCAATAGAATCTCCAAATAACCCTAGAAACCCTTGGCTCCATTAGAGTTGGCCCACAAAAACATTATTACAAGTTTATAGGGCTTAGCATAGGAATGTGTTGATGGAACTCAAAACAAACACTAGTACACATGAGTATTAATACATTGATGCAAAATTGAAACTTCCCTACAAAGATAAAGGTTCAATAATCCATTTATTATTTTTCTTCAAAACCCTCAACAACACTACTTTCCATAATTCCTTGCAAGGGAGATATGAAGTCAAAAGGAATGAATACCAATGAATTTGAATACTTAGACAAATTATAGACATGTTCATCCTTAGCTTAGAAACCTGACAAGGATTGCATGTTGACTCTTATGAAAGCATTGTTTTTATTTCCATTTGTCGATTCCAATCCAAAATATTCACAAACCATTTAGGAGTTTTTCATGGTGTTTTCTAGGGTTTCCTTCTTACATGACAGTAACGAAAAAATAATTTATAAAGTGTCCATTTATGACCAAACCACCACTAGACACAACATGAGGAATGGTTTTAATTAGGCATTGAAATATTATTTTGTGGAAAATATAGCTAAGGGATTCCATAGCCAATATATATAGGGTTTAGGACAACAAAAAGCCTGGTTGAATAGATCAAAATAGTCTTATTTATTTAGACTTAGTTTGAGTGATATAAAGATAGGTCGAAACCTATTAGAATGGTATGTTAACTGTCTTGACAAAAAGGGGGTCAAATCCATGCACATTTAGCATGGCAAAGATTAAATACCATTTCACATGGTCGTAGGTTTTCTCAGGCTATATCTTAATTAAAAGGGCATTCAAGTCTATTACTCTTTTCCATTCCTTTCCTTCCCAATCATTTATTACATTATCCAAAATTTATCTTCCTTTGATAAACTCTATCTTCTCTAACCTAGTGGTGTTTCCAAGATGTGTTTCCCATGTAGAGAAAAATATTTAGATAGAATTTTGTAAGACACATTCAACAAAGTTATCAACCTCCATGTTGTAATAAGAGCCTCTGGGTCTCCTACCTTTGAAAAGAACCTCATCATGTTAATGCAAATAAGTTTACATAACTTATTTGTACACATACATTTGGTCCCATGAATTTTCAAGTGGCCTTATAAAACTCACATGGAAAATCACCTAATCAAGTGTCTCATCTTTGACATCTCTTTAAACACAATCAATATCAACATCAACACTTCTTTGCATTCAATTTGATGCTCAAGTATCATCCTTTAAGAGATTAAGTCATTACAATTTTGCTTGGACACCTTTCTTTTCGTCATCATACCCTACAAAAGTGAAGGGTTTTTTAAATAATCGACGAATGACTTTCACATAATATCACTATTGTCATACCCCCGGATGCGGGTGACAGGACAACAGCCGGAGTTATGGAAGGGAGTGCCATCTGCCCACCTTGCAACGTGGCTCCTCAACCTTGCAACAGTCCCCAGGATGCGCTTCCCGCTAGACCCCGCCTTTAATGTTGGATACGACCCTTCTCCACTCGGCCTCTTCGCACGTGCTCATTCTTATAACCCACATGGCTCAGTGGTTGGCATTTATTCCGGCTCGGGTTTCTACGTCCCTCCCTCCCATTTGGTTCATCTCCGCCATTAAGATCTCCTGTGCGAAGTCTGCTCTTTCCAGCTGCGCACTCATAGATCTGAGGCTCCCCATCCACGCCCCTGCGGTCATTAATTGCCTCTGCTACTCTCTGTCTGTCTCCACTACTGAGAGCTCTGCTCCTGCTCAGCTTTCCTATGACGTTGCCGATTCTACCATGACTCGCACATGAGGCACGTCCAAGCAGGGCTCTAGTCATGGTGCTGGTAAATATGTGTCCGCAGACGAGAAGGAAAAAACTGCAAACATTGGTTACAAGGACAACGTCTCCGTCCCTTTTCGCCGACTGGTTGACAACTGGGACTCGCGCAGTGTGGCAGAAATTTTGGCTTTCAGCAGCAAAGGCACCCAAGTGAATTACTACTAGCTCTTTAAAAACATGCTTGGCACTCTGGTGGAGGAGATGCTCACCAATTGGAACATGGCCAAGGTTTCCATCATGGATAGCAGGGCCAATATGGCGCATTTGGATGGGGTGCTTGCTGCTCTGGAGGCCAGCCTGACTGGCCGCAGGTACTCTCTGTTTCCACTTCTGGCTCCTCCTCCTAATTATGGTCCTGCTGGTCCTGTTGTTGGTTCGGCAGAGGATTTAACCATTCACACTAAGGGCGATGCTACTGCAGTAGAGGCCCATGCTACTGGTAGTTCCCTGCATGACTCCATGGGCATTACGGCTTCAGATGGCACGGTCCCTGTTTGCGGCCCCAATTCTGGCCCAAGTTCTCCTATGGCAGTGGTGGTTCAGGGAGCTCCTCCCTCGAGGATATCCTTCCCTATTCCCTCGACCATTGATGTTTTGCACTACAAGCGAGTCCGGAAAGCCGAGGATGAAGTTGTTCCTCCTCGCAAAGACGAGCCCCTTCCCATCAAGCTCCTGACTTAGTAGTGGGATGATGACTTCTTTGGCGCCTTCCCAATCCATGAGGAAAATCATGGTTCACAGAATGCAGAAGCCAGTACCTAAAGCGGCTCTGTGTGAGCACTGTTCTTCTGGTTCTGGCGGTTATCTTATATGTCTCATTTATTTATGTTAATGGTCTAACTTTAGATGCTAGTCTACATCCTTAGTCTAGTTCTATTTTTGTCTTTACAGATCGGCTGTCATAAGGTCTATGTTATTGGTCAAGTCCACAGAGACTCTTTTTTGTACTCTTGGTTCCATGAGAAGCCTCAGAAAGCTGACTCTACTGACTCTCATGAGATTGTAACATTTTTTGTTCTCTAATATAATTTTACTAAGCTGCTTACAAAAAAAAAAATATCACTATTGTCATAATAAGATTCTTAGTAATATTTCATTTTTTTCAAGCAAAAAGATAAAATAGCTTACTATTAATAGATCAAATAGTATCAGTTACATGAGCCAAATAGTTTGAAAGCATGACCAACAACTAAATGCCATGGTTACAACCCAACCGCCAAGGTGAATAAACAGACGGAATAGAAAAACAGAGTCCCATAACAAAATTCATCAACAAAGAAATAAGGACCTGAAATACATAGCCAGGTCCCAACAGAAAAATGTAGGATACAAAGGAGTCCACAAGCCCGAGGCCAAAAGCACACAGTCAAGATATTACCAAGTAACAAAACATATAACTGGCCAATAATAGGCCTCCGAGCAGAAAATAAGAAGCAACCAAAAAGGAAGAAACCAACTGATATAAGATCCAGCCACACAAAAAACCAACCAGAAGTTGGCCAAAACAAAACATCTCTAAGATCTTGCAAACAGATACAACCGATATAATAAGCAAAAATTAAAGTAGAAGGTGATCCATAGACCCCTCAGACAACCAGTGATCATCCTCCCAATCCTCCCAAAAATAGAAAACCAACGGATAGGATAAAGCATGCTTGGAAAAGTCATAGGATAATATTTCATATGCAAACCCCACCCACGGAAATAATAATGACGGTTTCCTCACACATTCCGTTTTTTCCATGTTTTTTTATAAGGCCCCCAACTTTACAAGGCACGTTTCCCCAACTTTACAAGGCACGTTTCCCTCTCACAATTTGTCAAACTAACACAAACAACATGAAGAATAGCATGTGATCTTTCACCCAAAAGTAATCATTTTGGGAATAAAAACAATGAATGACCACTCCTTTTGGCAACCAACTCTGGAAGAAGATGTTGTCCTTTTTATTCACATGTTGGTGGGTCATTTTTATGGTGAGGATAGTGATGGTCCAAGGGGTGGTAATAGTTTCTTAATAGTTTTTTAAGTTGCACGTTTGTCATGGTTTTTTAAGTTTATGTGGTCGAATTTATTTTCAACTTTAATATATCTTGTCAACTAATTACTTTGTGGTTGCATACCATTAATCTACATGCTCCAAAGTCGCGCAAAGAAAGGATATGGTTATGGCAAAAGCACATTGTACAAAAGATATGTGAACATTAATATGAGAGGAACAATTAAGATAACATAATGGTAAACATTTTGCATAACATAATACATTAATATCGTACGTATTGATGCTCAAAATTGGATTTTGTGCATTTGGCTTCCACCTACAAAGAATGCAAAATTGGCATACGTTTTTCTCATGAGTAGGACAGAATTTGTTTTATCTATTTTGAACCCTAACCATTAATATTATATGCGATGGGATTGGTTTAAAACAATATTCCCATCACATTGTTAAAGGTTTATGATGTAAATAATTCTCACTATGCTCTAATTCCAAATTGAGTCTTCATAAAGACATTTATAATGTTGATCCATCTTGAGGCATTGATAATAAGAATCTATGAATGGGATTACGAATTAACATAATCAATAAGATTCAAGGCCCTTCACCTCATCAGATGCAGATGCAGTTATCACATAGGAGCATAAAGAGGACCAATAATTTTCAAAGCTTAATGGAATTCGGGCTTCCACCTTGTTTGTAAGTTTATCTCCTAAATGAGATAAAATTGGGCAATGTTGTGGTTTCCAGGGTTTTAACCCTTTCTTATGTATTCTTAAATTTTGTTTCATTTCCCCCATTTGTATCTTTTATTTTATCCCTTAAAGTCCATATAAACATTCAAGCTTGAGTTGAGGTAGCAGACCTATCTTACACCCTCTATTTTATGACTTATAGTTCAAATATTGGGATTAATCCAAAGTAGTCATGATCTCATCCTTTACCCCAAAATTTTGGGCTTAAATCAAGGTTGTAGAGAACCCATCATCCACCCATAAAGTTTGGGCTTAAGTCACTTACAACGTCTTTTTAATCAATGTATCCTCATCCTCCTAAGGAGGGGTCCCTTACTCTCATTATGTCTTTCCTTCACATCGCTCATTATGTATTTCCTTAACATCATCTCCACACTTCTTATGTTCCTTTTATTAGGGTGGAGGTGTCCCTCACTTCTCCTTTTACATTCCATCCTCCACCCCAAACTCTTTATCCTTCATCCACTCCAAGATCTGATTATGCCCCTTACTCCACACTCTTATTTTCTTTCCTTCCAAAATCCACTTTCATCAAGGTGGAGGGTGAAGGCATCCTTTGTATTCCCATCCATGCATTTCCTTTGTCCCATGCTCTATTTACATCACTTCACAAGACCTACAACATTTCCAAATGCTATGACATAGTTTACCCTACTAGCCCTACTTCCACAACTAACATGGATTCTCATCTCCTAGACATATCTAGATTTATTGGATCCCTTTATCCACAAGATACATCTATACCTAAACTTGTCGATAAAGGTTTTTTCCTTCTTATATTTTTGAAGATGCTACATCCTTAAATGGCTTGGAAACTAAGGGAGAGTAGTCTCATATATACCCTTATCATAGAATGTAGTCATTTAGGAAAACAATATCGTATGAGAGTATTCTTCTATGAAACCTTTGGTTGATGATGTTGGATGCCATATTGAGTCATATTATCATCACATGGTTTCATCCTCTATTACAGAGGCATCCTATGCACCTTATAAGGAGTTGTGCACACATTATTTAAATCAAGAGTTTTTCTCTTTTGCATCAATACCAAATTTAGATCCTCCTTAGCTCACTAAATTCTTAGTTGACAACATGGAAGATATTTTTTATCCAAAATATTTAAAGAAGGACCACTTATGTTGCTCAAAACTTAGCTCAATTGTAGTGGAACCCCCTTTTATAATTAATTCTAACTTATTCAGTGCCTAGTTGGTCAATGTGGTTTAAACCTATTTAACAGGCCACTATCAACTGAACATTGTCAAGCAACCTTGTGCTATCGACATATTGAGGCCTTATCAATTATTACTTGATTTGTCTTAGTGTTTATTTTGTGAGTGGGTTTTGAACAAGTTGGGATGCTTGAATGTACTCATCAGATAGATGGAGTTGACATTGAACTTGCCTTCAAAGAACATGCACACCTAGAAGAGGAACACTTGAAAGGAGAGATGCTCTCATGTGTGATTGAACCTATTGATAAGGAAGTGTTGCAACATTCTATATTGTTTCATTTCTATCAAGATCTCAATTTGATTCCTATTTCGAACTCCCAACAAGAAGGCATGGTTGAAACAAATCAATAATTGTCCACTATGGCATACAACTTATCGCCTTTATCATCCCCTATTGATAATTTTGTAATGGATGTAGATCCTTCAAGTTTTGTGCATGGTTTTGTCTTGAATACATATAATAATCACTTACATAGTCATGCATTGTTGGTTTCAACAAGTTGTGTGCAATCAAATCGAGCTTTAACAACATAGGATGTGTCTACACTAGTGTTTTAACACCTCAATGAAATAAGAGGAAAGAAACTGCGATTTCCCTCGACATTTGGGTCTGAATAGGTTGCACAGGTTGTAAGCACACATAATGTAATGATGGATCAATTGATTGTTAAAATCCCACATCTATGTGCAAACATTTCCAACCCGCACATCTAGCAAAGATCCTAATTTGGTTTCAAATGTTCACTTTGCTAGTGGTGTATCAAGCACTTAATAGTTTTCCTTTCATGGATTTACATTTATAGCATTTTCAATTCCAAATATGCAAGTAAGGATCACAATGGAAGTTCAATTGATCAATCATAGCGGATTGTAAGTAGCAATCGCATAACATTCCTCACTAGGGAAATCCACACATCTCTTATTTTCCCCATTTATCACTACAATCCATTTGTGTATATCACCAAGTAGAGCCTCAAAGGTCCCTCCATCCGACAAATTTCGTATTGTTCCTTTGTCCATTTCCGAACCAAAGCATCTTAATGAACCCAAGTAGGTAAACAATGGATGTGAGTCCATAGTGGTAGATCCTAAGCTCATGGTTGAAGGATGAGGGCTTGCCCCAAAGTACGAAAACCCTCCTCCTGGTAAGAGTTTAAAACCTATAGTGTATTGATTTGTTTGCTCACTTAGGTTTCATGACCTAATCGTTTATTTCTTTATTGAGTTTTTCTTTAGGTGTTATGGCACTTTAATTTTGGTGGCCCAACATGGCTAACTTTGATTAGTTAGGGCTTTTTCCTCACAAAATCCGTTTTTTCCATGTTTTTTTATAAGGCCCCCAACTTTACAAGGCACGTTTCCCCAACTTCACAAGGCACATTTCCCTCTCACAATTTGTCAAACTAACACAAACAACATGAATAATAGCATGTGATCTTTCACCCAAAAGTAATCATTTTGGGAATAAAATCAATGAATGACCACTCCTTTTGGCATCCAACTCTTGAAGAAGATGTTGTCCTTTTTATTCACATGTTGGTGGGTCATTTTTACGGTGAGGATAGTGATGGTCCAAGGGGTGATAATAGTTTCTTCATAGTTTTTTAAGTTGCACGTTTGTCATGGTTTTCTAAGTTTATGTGGTCGAATTTATTTTCAACTTTAATATATCTTGTCAACTAATTACTTTGTGGTTGCATACCATTAATCTACATGCTCCAAAGTCGCGCAAAGAAAGGATATGGTTATGACAAAAGCACATTGTACAAAAGATATGTGAACATTAATATGAGAGGAACAATTTTTTTTCACAGAAAAATATAACTTACTATTAATATACGAAATAGTAAATAACACTAGCTGTCAGAAACATACAAACTGCTCTCAAACCCTGTCCTAGAGAGCATAGGAGACATGTCATACATATTGCCAGATGTGTCATCTACATCAGAAAAGTCCAATATAAAGTGCCATATGTCCACAATATAAAGCATGAATCCCTCCAGTAGGAGAAACGGATCCATAAATCACCAAAAACATCAAAGTGTCCATAATCATATATATATAATGGTCACAAGTACAGACAGCCACAGCTGTCAATCACCAAATATATCATATAAAATATCCAACAGAGCTATATATACCAAAGCGCAACCAATAACAACTGTCAATAGTGCCGCAAAAAGTGGATGTATACAAAATCGTCCAACAAGTAGTTGGAGCCAGCCCTAAGAAAGATCTGCACATAGAGCTAACAGAACATATAAGTATAACAACCCGCATAATAATGAGCAAGAAATACATAAAATAGGAAAAAATATAAACAAAAAGCATCATGTCCAGTGTAAATGATAAGAGCCCTGTGTAATCAGAATATCCTCCCGCCATTCTTGCCACATGATGACCCCAACCTCAGAGTTAAGTGCCTTCTTAGATAGCATGTCCGCCCCCATATTAGCCTCCCGGTATACATGTTCAAAATGTATGTGTTGAAAGTCCCGGTCTGAGCCGCATCCATCCAGTGTTTAAGAAGCATAACATTGAGTGTTGTCATGCCTCTCGCCCAAGAGATAATAGATAATGAATCTCCGAAAACTACAAGAGATGTGATCTTTCTCATCCGAGCCCAGAACAGCAAGAGCCAAAAGGCACATAACTCACTCCTAGTATTGGATCCATTGCCCAGATTTAGCCAGATATGAATGGAGACATCGTTGGAAATGTGTATAATGGCACCCGCTCCAACCCCCCCCCCATACCGGCCCACAGCAGCCCCATCAAAGAATCCGCATGGGAATATTAACACAGGGGGGGCATAACGAAGATTCTTTTCCGGTTTATCTCTTCCCCTTACAGCTCCGTGGATAGAGACAAATTCATTATGTGCAGCAAGGGTTTTAAAACATATCCCATCCCTGAAAGGAGCTCTGTTCTCAAATATATATAGGTTTCGAGCTTTCCAAACCTCCCAGATCATAAAATATGGGAGTTCTGTACACCCAGTAACATTGCGAGACCAATCAACGAGACAATCGCTTAGAGAGCAGTAGTTCCATCGAAAATGCACACCAGCTTTGTTTGCAATTAAGGTCTAGAGGTCCCTTATGAACAGACAGGAAGTGAATAGATGGTCAACCGTTTCCTCCTATGAGCAACAAAGGGTGCACCATCCCGGGCCGCAGAACCCACGACGACATAGATTGTCCCAAGTTAGAATCTTGTTACACAATGCAAGCCAGACAAAGCATTTTATCTTGAGGGGCAAGACAAGTTTCCAAATAGTTTTATCCCACCAACGAACCAAAATCCGTGACTCAGCAAATATTGCATCATATGCCAATTTTGCTGTAACGTTCCCACCAGCCACATCCCACGTCCAAACTAATTTGTCAGCTTCATCGGATAACCTCATATTAGATTGATATATCGGCTTGATATACTCATCCCATTTGATCCCCAAGGAACCCGTTAGTCCCAGCTGAGCAGCAGAGATCCACTGAGGTCGCCCATCCTCATACCGTCCAGCCACATGTGCCAAAGTATAGTAGCCATTAGCTCTGAGATGTGTCCTTAAATCCAACGATAGAGTATGTATCGATGATCCACCTAAGATCGGATCCAGTCCCAACTTTATATCACGTCCATTGCCCGACATCCAAGCAATCCAATGTGCAATAACCTTGAAGGCACCCATCAGACCATTCCAAATATTTGAGACACCCAAAGTTGCAGGTCTGTTCAAACACAACCAATTTGTCACCGAAATATTTCTCAGATATTTGGCTCTTATAATCCTTCCCCATATCGAGTGATCAAAGAGGACATGCCAGAGACTCTTTGCGTGCAGGGCCATAACAAATAATTCTAGATCCTTAATATTCCATCCCCCCAAGTACCAGGGACGAGCCAATACCCTCCAATTCATGAGATGAAATTTCTCCTGAATTCCTCCACCCGACCATAAAAAACTGAAAACCTTCCACCTGATTAGAGATAGGATGGTTCGAGGGATTTTGCACAGTGAGAACCAATATACACCTAAGTTCTGTAATACGACTTTCAACAAGGTAAGCCTGCCACCCAAGGATAGATGTCGAAAACTCCGGTGACTAATTCGTATTTCAAATCTTCTGACAAGCCATGACCAATCATTTATCAAGTAATTTGTTGGCTTGATGAAGAATCCCAGATATTTAGTACCAGCCTCAAGTTCATTGAATTTTAATGGCAGGATATTGTTGATCGACTGCTGCACTTCCTCCACCAAGGAGTGTTTCAAGAAGAATGATTTAATATAGTTGATAATCATGCCAGTAACCAGGCAGAATAGGTCAAGTATTTTCTTGTATTGTATCCATTCAGCAAGTATACCCATACCAAAAAGCATAACATCATCCACAAACAATGAGTGTGTAACAGATATCTCCCTTGTTATTTTAATGCCAACAATCCCTCCCTCCCTACGAGCTTTGTGTATGGAAAGGCTCAAACCTTCAATGACCAGCAAAAACAGGAGTGGTGAAAGGGGGCAGCCCTGTCTAAGACCCCGAGTTGCCTTAAAATATTCAGTAGGATGTCCATTGATCAGAATAGCATAATTGACAGAGGATATACATGCCATAATCCATTTCATTACCTTCCATGGCAGGCCGATCTGGATAAGAATTAGTCTCAGGAAATTCCAATCATCCTTATCATATGCTTTCACCAGGTCCAATTGTAGGATGAGTGCTTCAATTCTCCTCTGCTTAATAGTATGAAAGATTTCTTGTGTCACACCCACAACATCATGGATCTGCTGCCCACAAAGAAACCCATATTGTTCCATGGATATGTGTCTAGAGAGCAGAGGTTTGATTCTATCAGTAATTATTTTGGCAATAATCTTATAGACCAGATTGCATAAAGCAATCGGTCTAAATTCATCATAATTGTTCGGATGAGATGTCTTCGGAATGAGTGCCAGATAAGTAGAATTTAGTGCCCCAGAGACAATGCCCAGTTTCCGAGATTCATCCACAGCCATCCGGAGCTCATCCCCCATAATATCAAAAAAATGGATGAAAATCTCCACCGTCCACCCATCCGGTCCAGGAGATTTGTCTTTTTCAAAACCTCGCAGGGTGTTTTCCACATCTCCCAGAGAGACATCCAGGAAAATATTATCCCCCTCCTCTTCATTAAACATCCGTGGATATTCCTTGATAAGCTTAACTGTTCAGCCAGAGTTGTATTTTTTGGATCACAATAGTATTCCTGGAAGTGGTGAACAGCCTCATTCATCAAATTTTCCTCCCCCCTAATCCGCTGGCCCAAATGATCATTCAGATCCCAGATGGAGTTTTGCATCCTACGGGAATCAACAAAATGATGAAAAAAATTTGTTATATTATAATACAAAACAAGCAACATTGCATATATATTACAACATCAACACTAGCATGTTTATATATTAAAACACACCTATGCTTTTATGTAATACATGATGCATCAATGTTGATGTAAATGTTACATGTGCTTATGTTGTTACAATATAGTGTAAGCTACGGTATGTCCACATTGATATATATGCTCGGGTGCATTGAAAATGCACTTATTATTTATAACAAGTGCACTGGTGCGCATTATAAATTTAAGAGCACTGGAAATCAAATTCATTATCACCTCTGGCCACTCATAATTTTCTAGTTATAATGAATATCCATTATAACCTCCACCAAAACCTCCACTACCAAAAATGGAGGTTATAGCAGAAGTTCTCTTGACAATTTTTGTCAATCTTGTAACATTAAAAACATCATTTATAACCTCCTCTATGGGGTGTTTTCCTTGTAGTGCCTTCTCCTTCAATTTGATTCTCCATACTTTAGTTAGCTCTACCTCAAGTCTAGGACAATTTGAAAACCATATATGTGAACGCATTAGTTCACTTGTATTTCATAAACCCCTTTATTTTGGTTCCATATCCAATATTTCCACCAAGCCCTAAGCCTTGGTACTCCAAGATTAAGGAAGAGGTTATCAGGAATCATATCTCAATTTGTTTCTAAAATAACATTATTTCCAAGACCAAGAAAAAATTTCCTTTGAAACATCCTAAGTCTTCCAATGTCTATATCTATTATATAAAGGTCTCCTCTAGCCTAGATTTATTTCTTATATATTCTATTAGCTAAGAATTAGATATCTTCATCTAATGAACTTTTATTCTAAACAACCACTAGGGACTAACATAGGAAATGGTCATTGAAGGAGAGTCCAAACCTTAGTGAGTCACTTTTCCAAACCAATTTGTGATTGTTGGCTTCCTATACTTTCCAAATATTTTTGGGAACAAAAGTGAAATGGTTGGGTGGGGCTTGGGGTGGTCAGAAAGATCTGGAGGTTTAGGTTTCTCCATATCTTTTATCCATGTGGGGAACCAAAGGTAATGCATTTTCTAAGCAAAAGCTTCCATTTTCCCTTTTCTTCTACACCTTTGATGATCCATTTGGAACATAAATCATAGTTTTTTTTGTTAAGGTGGTCAAATTACCATTCCTCTTTTCTCCCTTAGCGTGCAATAGAATATCCAAATAACCCTAGAAACCCTTGGCTCCATTAGAGTTGGCCCACAAAAAAATTATTACAAGTTTATAGGGCTTAGCATAGGAATGTGTTGATGGAACTCAAAACAAACACTAGTACACATGAGTATTATATAATACATTGATGAAAAATTGAAACTTCCCTACAAAGATAAAGGTTCAATAATCCATTTATTATTTTTCTTCAAAACCCTCAACAACACTACTTTCCATAATTCCTTGCAAGGGAGATATGAAGTCAAAAGGAATGAATACCAATGAATTTGAATACTTAGACAAATTATAGACATGTTCATCCTTAGCTTAGAAACTTGACAAGGATTGCATGTTGACTCTTATGAAAGCATTGTTTTTATTTCCATTTCTCGATTCCAATCCAAAATATTCACAAACTATTTAGGAGTTTTTCATGGTGTTTTCTAGGGTTTCCTTCTTACATGACAGTAACGAAAAAATAATTTATAAAGTGTCCATTTATGACCAAACCACCACTAGACACAAGATGATGAATGGTTTTAATTAGGCATTGAAATATTATTTTGTGGAGAATATAGCTAAGGGATTCCATAGCCAATATATATAGGGCTTAGGACAACAAAAAGCCTGGTTGAATAGATCAAAAGAGTCTTATTTATTTAGACTTAGTTTGAGTGATATAAAGATAGGTCGAAACCTATTAGAATGGTATTTTAACTGTCTTGACAAAAAGAGGGTCAAATCCATGCACATTTAGCATGGCAAAGATTAAATACCATTTCACATGGTCGTAGGTTTTTTTAGGCCATGTATTAATTAAAAGGGCATTCAAGTTTATTATTATTTTCCATTCCTTTCCTTCCCAATCATTTATTACATTATCCAAAATTTATCTTCCTTTGATAAACTCTATCTTCTCTAACCTAGTAGTTTTTCCAAGATGTGTTTCCCATGTAGAGAAAAATATTTAGATAGAATTTTGTAAGACACATTCAACAAAGTTATCAACCTCCATCTTGTAATAAGAGCCTCTGGGTCTCCTACCTTTGAAAAGAACCTCATCATGTTAATGCAAATGTACAAGTTTACATAACTTATTTGTACACATACATTTGGTCCCATGAATTTTCAAGTGGCCTTATAAAATTCACATGGAAAATCACCTAATCAAGTGTCTCATCTTTGACATCTCTTTAAACACAATCAATATCAACATCAACACTTCTTTGCATTCAAGTTGATGCTCAATTATCATCCTTTAAGAGATTAAGTCATTACAATTTTGCTTGGCCACCTTTCTTTTCGTCATCATACCCTACAAAAGTGAAGGGTTTTTTAAATAATCGACGAATGACTTTCACATAATATCACTATTGTCATACCCCCGGATGCGGGTGACACGACAATAGCCAGAGCTATGGCAGGGAGTGCCATATGCCCACTTGGCAGCATGGCTCCTCAACCTTGCAACAGGCCCCAGGCTACGCTTCCCCCTAGACCCCACCTTTAATGTTGGATACAACCCTTCTCCACCCGGCCTCTTCGCACGTGCTCGTTCTTATAACCCACATGGCTCGTTGGTTGGCATTTATGCCGGCTCTGGTTTCTACGTCCCTCCCTCCCATTTGGTTCATCTCTGCCATTAAGCTCTCCTGTACGAAGACTGCTCCTTCCAACTACGCGCTCATAGATCTGAGGCTCCCCATCCACACCCCTGCGGTCATTAATTGCCTCTGCTACTCTCTGTCTATCTCCACTGCTGAGAGCTCTGCTCCTGCTCAGCTTTCCTATGACGTCGTCGATTCCGCCATGACTCGCACGCGAGGCACGTCCAAGTGGGGCTCTGGTCATGGTGCTAGTAAATCTGTGTCCACAGCCGAGAAGGAAAAAACTACAAACATTGGTTACAAGGACAACGTATCCATCCCTTTTCACCGACTGGTTGACGATTGGGAGTCGCGCAGTGTGGCAGAAATTCTGGCTTTTGGCAGCCAAGGCACCCAAGTGAATTACTACTGGCTCTCTAAAAACATGCTTGGCACTCTGGTGGAGGAGATGCTCACCAATTGGAACATGGCCAAGTTTTCCATCATGGACAGTAGGGCCAATATGGCGCATTTGGATGGGGTGCTTGCTGCTCTGGAGGCCATCCTGACTGGCCACAGGTACTCTTTGTTTCCACTTCTGGCTCCTCCTCCTAATTATGGTCTTGCTGGTCCTGTTGCTGGTTCAACGAAGGATTTAACCATTCACACTGAGGGTGTTGCTACTGCAGCCGAGGCCCATGCTACTGGTAGTTCCCTGCACGACTCCATGGGTATTACGGCTTCAGATGGCAAGGTCCCTATTCGCGGTCCCAATTCTGGCCCAAGTTCTCCTGCGGCGGTGGTGGTTCAGGGAGCTCCTCCCCCGAGGATATCCTTCCCTATTCCCTTGACCATTGATGTTCTGCACTACAAGCGAGTCCAGAAAGTCGAGGATGAAGTTGTTCCTCCTCGCAAAGACGAGCCCCTTCCCATCAAGCTCTTGACTCAGCAGTGGGATGATGACTTCTTTGGCGCCTGCCCAATCCATGAGGAAAATCATGGTTCACAGAATGCAGAAGCCAATACCTAAAGCAGCTCTATGTGAGCACTGTTCTTCTAGTTTTTGGCGGTTAGCTTATATGTCTCGTTTATTTCTGTTAATGGTCTATCTTCATATGCTAGTCTACATCCTTAGTCTAGTTCTATTTCTGTCTTTACAGATCGGTTGTCATAAGGTCTATGTTATTGGGCAAGTCCACAAAGACTCTTTTTTGTACTCTTGGTTCCATGAGAAGCCTTAGAAAGCTGACTCTACTAACTCTCATGAGATTGTAACATTTTTTGTTCTCTAATATAATTTTACTAAGCTGCTTACAAAAAAAAAATATCACTATTGTCATAATAAGATTCTTGGTAATATTTCATTTTTTTTCAAGCGAAAAGATAAAATAGCTTACTATTAATAGATCAAATAGTATCAGTTACATGAGCCAAATAGTTTGGAAGCATGACCAACAACTAAATGCCACAGTTACAACCCAACCGCCAAGGTGAATAAACAGACGGAAAAGAAAAACAGAGTCCCATAACAAAGTTCATCAACAAAGAAATAAGGACCCGAAATACATAGCCGTGTCCCAACAAAAAAATGTGGGATACAAAGGAGTCCACAAGACCGAGGCCAAAAGCACACAGTCAAGATATTACCAAGTAACAAAACATATAACTGGCCGATAATAGGCCTCCAAGCAGCAAATAAGAGGCAACTAAAAAGGAAGAAACCAACTGATGTAAGATCCATCTACACAAAAAACCAACCAAAAGTTGGCCAAAATAGAACATCTCTAAGATCTTGCAAACAGATACAGCCGATATAATAAGCAAAAATTAAAGTAGAAAGTGATCCATAGACCCCTCAGACAACAAGTGATCATCCTCCCAATCCTCCCAAAAAAGAAACCCAACGGATAGGATAAAGCATGCTTGGAGAAGTCATAGGATAATATTTCATATGATAAGCACACATAATGTAATGATGGATCAATTGATTGTAAAAATCCCACATCTATGTGCAAACATTTCCAACCCGCACATCTAGCAAAGATCCTAATTTGGTTTCAAATGTTCACTTTGCTAATGGTGTATCAAGCACTTAATAGTTTTCCTTTCATGGATTTACATTTATAGCATTTTCAATTCCAAATATGCAAGTAAGGATCACAATGGAATTTCAATTGATCAATCATAGCGGATTGTAAGTAGCAATTGCATAACATTCCTCACTAGGGAAATCCACACATCTCTTATTTTCCCCATTTATCACTACAATCCATTTGTGTATATCACCAAGTAGAGCCTCAAAGGTCCCTCCATCCGACAAATTTCCTATTGTTCCTTTGTCCATTTCCGAACCAGAGCATATTAATGAACCCAAGTAGGTAAACAATGGATGTGAGTCCATAGTGGTAGATCCTAAGCTCATGGTTGAAGGATGTGGGCTTGCTCCAGAGTACAAAAACCCTCCTCCTGGTAAGAGTTTAAAGCCTATAATGTATCGATTTGTTTGCTCACTTAGGTTTCATGACCTAATCGTTTATTTCTTTATTGAGTTTTTCTTTAGGTGTTATGGCACTTTAATTTTGGTGGCCCAACATGGCTAACTTTGATAGTTAGTGCTTTTTCTTTGCAAATGTGGCTTTTGGTCACTATCTAACAAACCTTTTTTTTAAATGCAAGTATTTTTTTTTTCAATGGTGGTTCACTAAAGGGCTAAATCCACCGGGAAATATGCCAGCAACAGCTATTCCGGAGAATCAAGGTATGGCCAGAATTACATAATCCACTCATTCATTACATAGGGGCTCAACAAGAGCATCATGTCACTTACAAGAATTGAACCTGGGTGAGGAGGGTAACAATTATTCCTCCCAACTACCCAAGCTACATCCAATGGACAAATGCAAGTATATCTTTTGAATATTAATAAAAGTATGAAACAATTTTTTTTAAGAAGAAGGAAAATCTAAATATATAATTATCTTTTAGGAGGTTTAGGCATTCTATGATCTTACAAAATCAAGTTTATTATCTAATATTTAGTTTTTAGTTTTTAATTAAGTTTAAATAACTAATTTGACTTGTGTTTTAACTTTTGATCCATTACACTTTTTAAAAAATAAATATTATATTATTGGTCTTCTAGTTTTTTTTTTTTTAAATGGCGGTTCATTGTTTGTTAGAGGGCTAGTCCACCGGAAAAAATACAATCATTACAATAGGGACTCAACAAGAGCATCATGTCCCTTACGAGAATTGAACTTGGATGGGGAGGACAACAATCATTCTTCCCAATTACCCAAGCTACAATCAATTGGTCTTCTAGTTAAAAACTTAAAGATATGATAAGATTTATTTATTTATTTTTAATATATTTCTCATTAAATTAAAATATTATAATTAATAGAGAAATAATGGGCTGAAAACTGCAAACTCCTTTGGAAGAAGATGGTATTTGATTTCCTAAATTCAAATTTGTCCAATCCCTTTATTAGCATTTGTGAAAATTATTAATTCCATAAATATGATAAATAAATTACAAATAACTTTAACATGAACACTAATATTGTTGAACACGCCAATATGGAAATAATAATGACGATTTCCATGATTGAACCTTTTGTTTTTACATGCTCTAACAAAGTGGCACGTTTTCCCTTTGACAATTTGGAAAACTAACACAAATGCCATGTGATCTTCCCCATCGTGCGCCTGAAAGGAAGCCTAAAGTCATAAAACAATTAATGGCGTTGAAAGATTGCTTTATAGTTTTTAGATATTTATTTTTTTGTATCAATGTTTTGTATAGAATTGTGATCGATGTTTTATTGATTAGATTGCATTATAAGTCTTTGACCACTTTTGTGTATGTAAAAAATATAAAATCATATAATTTTATTTTCATTTAATTATATTTATTAAATTTATTAATAAAAGTAAAGATATTTTTGAATTTGTAAAAACTAGTGATTAATTGCACTAAAATGAGCGAGGTGCTTTACAACTTAGTATGGGGAAGATGTTTGTCGTGTATGGAAAGTAACACTACATTATCAAAAATAAAAAGTAATTACATTTTTTTTATGTCAGCTCATAAAATAAAACATTATGAAAAGTAATTTAAAAAATCCATGTCAACATATAAAATAAAGAGAGAGATCAAATTTTTTAAGTTTAAAAAAAAAAAATTATACCTCAAAAAATCTTTGATAGATATGGGTTTAAGATGGATCTATGGTGGTAATTATTAAAATAATATTTATAAATTTTTCCAATAACATATTGTTACTAATATTTTGTATTAGTTATTTGATTTACTAAAGTTGTAAATAAAAGAAGTGAATATGCTCCAAAGTGGTTAGTCTCAAATATAAAAAATGAAAAAGTAAATAAGCTCTAAGTTGAATGTAAAAATGAGAAAGTAAATAAGAAATCTTGATATAAACTTTTTCAAAAAAATTGTCACATCAAAATTGTCCCTATAAAAACATTAAAATAAGAATATACAGAATTAGTAACATCAAAATTAAAACATCATAAAAATGATAACCACCATTTGTTTTTCCTTTAAAACTTAATGTAACTAAGATATTAAAAATTATATTGACAAAACCTCTCGAACCAAAATTTAGCTTCAACACTTTATACCAATTAACAACCGTGTTCTAGTTAGTAAAAGTTCCAAAAGTTCCTCATAATCCATTACATATACATATTATAGATTTTGTCTAAGTGGTTTTGGATTGTCCCCAGTAAACATCAACAAATCCAATCTCAACACTTGGATAACTTGTTATCTCTATATAATAAAAGATTTTAATTAAGGAATCTTCACATTTGTAGAAATGATCATTGATTTTTATGGATTTTGAAATAATAGTGGCCCAATGTATTTGGCACACCTATTTTGGGAACCCCTCCAATATGAAGGTATAACATGAGGAAGAGAGTGGAGTCTTTATAAATGTTGTAATCTTCCAAGGTACACTAATTTTATGGTTGTGAATCAAAGAATGTCAACCATTAATGGACCGGAAAGGTCCCCTCCTTATCTTTTATTTTATCCTTAACATTATAGACAATATATGGGCTATGTACCTCCAAATTAATAGAAATCTTAGAGACAGTTTTTACAAATGTTTAAACCAATAATTTTTGTCCAGTGTTTCATTAAATAGTTGAAGAACATCCTTTTACTTATAAATATTTTTCCAAATGATCAACATACATCCTCTAACCTTCATCTACTTATTAGAATTGGTATTAGTTACATATAAATCTAATAGAGACTATCATTTGGGACCATAGTCACAATACCAAAAGTGGCTTTATGGCATAAAAGTAGTTAGATTTGTGACAATGTGATAAATTTAACAAGGACCTAAACACCATCATTCTTTGGATTAAACTCATTAGCAATAACCCATGCTTTCTCCTTAGTTTTCAAAGACACGACAAATCTCTTGAAGATGTTTCTATAATATGATTGTAGGTTAGTACCTATGCTTTGATCCATACAAAAATCATGATAACATTGACAAGAGTAATTACAAATCAATCCCTATTGGTATCTTCATCCAACCCTTTTAATAAACTTGGATAACATCCACAATGGCCTTTAAACTATCAAAATCCCCCATAATTGTCATTCTTTGATTTATTTACATAATTTATCCATGTATTCATACATGGAACTAGATCCCATTAGTCCATCAATCCATTCTCTTGTGAATGTGTGCCTCAATTAAATAGTTAATTGTGTTGTAATTGGTTAGTTTTGTATTAATATCCAAACTAACCTACACAATGTGTTTGTTGTGTTTCTATATTTTTTTAAATAAAATGCTTCATATATCCATTAAAACACATAAAATGTGCATTTAACCCCCCCCCCCCCCCCCAAAAAAAAAGTTTGCATAGTAGCTAACATAAGCTATAACTAAAAGGAATATACCCTAATCAATATAAAAACAACCACGTATGACCACCCCAAATTAAATATTCATAAAGTGCCACATATCCAAACGAAAAAAGTAGTGACCATATAATCACCAAATAATTGGCTAGAGCGAGAAGAAAAATTAGGAAATTGTAGGGATCAAACCTACATCAAAAGGATGGTCATCATCCTCAAGAGGAGGCCCCCATCATTCAGTTGTGGGATCCAGACCATATGTGATGGGCTTCCATCTGTCATTACTCTATATGGGTTCTTTATAATGCTCTAGTTCTAAGATGGCCAAAGGAATAGCAGGAAAATTCTCAAACTGATGGAACTCCAAGTCTCTTATTGGAGGCTTTCTCCACATCTCTTAGTTCTCTCTTATAGGTTGGCATAATCTATATTGGTTTTGATGGCTACTAAAAGCTCGAGAATGAGCAGGATGTGTAGTTGAGTGTCATTCAAGTAGGTTCCCTACTCATGGTATATGGTATGTTGGCCCAATAATCCATTAGCTCACACATGTGAGATACTTCCATATTCAACTTCTAAACCTACACATGTATCTACAAAATAATATTTCCACAAATTAGAGAACCTTCCTACTAAGTGACATTTGTGTTGTGATGTGTGTTCATGAAATACAGTCATTTCTTATTTTCCAAAGATGATATAATATATCAAATCTAATTTAGTGTCATGTTGTATGAAAATCAATGGCTTGGGGAAGATAATATTCCAACAAGGTATACTTCCAAGTGCATGATTCGTTAAGAGCATTGAATGGCTAATCTTAAATTCCCAATTCCATGATGATTAGGTATTTCAAAGTTTACATCTTACCACATAGTGGGAATTTGGGTTGCACAATTTCCAAGTACTTCAAGCATTTCCTATGGCCAAGGCTCCATGTAGTACATACCAAACAAAACATTTTATTTAGGTTTGAGGTTCCACTTCTAGATGGACTTACACTTATATCATCAATTCTTGTCATCTAATTTTGGTTCTCCATGCCTTATAAAGAATAAACTCAAGTCTGGGACCATTTGTAAACCATATATTTGTACCCATTAGTCGACTTGTATCTCATAAAACTCTTTCTTTGGTTGCATCTCCAATATTTCCACCATGCCCTAAATCCTACTAGTCCAAGATTAAGGAAGAGGTTATCAAGAATCATACCCAACATTTTTTTAGAATAATATTATCTGCATGACCAAGTAAAATTGATGTCCTTAAAGGATCATAACCCTTCCATAATTTATATTTATTATTATGAAGGTATCCTTGAGCATGAATTCCTTTATTATATAGTCCCTTGGACAAGAACCAAGGATCTTCATCCAAGGAACTGTCTTCCTAAACAACCATTCTGGACCACCATAGGCAATGACATTAAAGGAGAGTCCACACCTAAGTGAGTCACTTTCCCAATCCAACTTGTGTTTGATGGATTCCTAGACTTTCCAAATACTTTTGGGAATAAAATTCCAAATGGTTTGGATGTGGCCTAGGGTTGTCAAAAGTATATATAGGTTTAGGTTTCTTTTTATCTTCTGGCCATATGGGGCACCAAAGGTATTGTGTTTTATTAGTAGAATCTTTCATTATTCCTAATCTTATATGCCTCTAATGATCCATTTGGCACATAGATATTGGATTTTTGTTCAAGTGGATGGAATATCCATTCCTCCTTTCTACCTTAGGGTGTGGTAGAGTCTCCAACTAACTCTATTAAATCCTTTGTCTCCATTACAATTGGCCATTGAATGTTTATTACAAGCTTATCAAGCTTAGCATAGGCACGGGTTGATGCAACTTGGCATGAGGAATACTACACATGAGTAGCATCTAATACCTCAGTGCAAATTTGGAACTTCCCTACAAAATATATAGGCTTAATAATCCATATTTTATCATTTTTTTAAACCCTTAACATGTTGCTTCCCATAATTCCTTAGGGAAATATTCAAAATCAAAAGGAATACTTAGCAATTTGAATACATGGCTAGATTTTAGCCATTCCCATCCTTGTCTTAGCAATCATTTGGGGTCATATTCTAACTCTTATGATAGCATTAAATTTTGTCCATTTGGAAATTTCAACCCAAAATCTTCACAAAACATTTACAAGTACATTATGGTATTTGTTGGGGTTTACTTCTTGCATGGTAAAGAAAAAATAATATAAGCAGTGTCCATTTATGAGCTAACCACCATTAGGCCCAAGAAGGGAAATGTATTGGATTAGTCATTGCACTATTCTTTCATGGTGAATATGGCCATAACAGTCTCAATTATTTAGACTTACCTTGATTAATAAATAGATAGGTTGAATCCTATGAGAATGTATTTCAACTTCATTGACAAAAAAGGAGCTGAAACCACTCACCTTTAGCATGGCAAGGGTAAAATAATATTTCACATTGTCATAGGATTTTTCAATATCTCTCTTGATTAAAACAACCTCTAGACCTTGTCTTCTTACCCATTCATTTCCTTCCCAGTCATTTAGTACATTATCTATAGTGTATCTTCCTCTAATAAACCTTATCTTCTATAATATGACGATTATTGGCAAGTTATGTTTCCCATGTAGAGACAAATATTTGGATAGAAGTTCGTAAGACACATTCAATACAGTTATCAACCTCCATATCGTTAATGTAGTAGTGTGCGACTCTACATAGCTTCTTTGTACACTTGGAAAACATTTGGTCCCATGAATTTTTAGGTGGCCTTGTAAAAATCACATGGGAAATATCATAGTCAAGTGACTCATAGTTGGCATCTTTTTAAGGGTAGTCACCAGTTTCTCCAATATCGTCCCTTGTCTGCATGCTAGTTGTGTATTTATTGGCATGTTTCAATGGATCACATCATTTCAATTTTGCATGGCTACCTTTCTTTCCTTAATCATACCCTTATCCCAAAAAACCATTATAGTGATTGATGAAATCCCTTTCGATTTTTACTTGGTTTGATTCAGTCATCTATGGTTTTGATGGCCTTGATACATTGCATCACTTCTTTAGAGGTTAGGGATTTAAAGGAATATTTAGTTGGACTATCATATGTATTTATATAATGTATTCAAACTCTAATTTGGGCTCCTCTTTTTTCTATGATTCATCAACCTTCAATTATCTTTGCACACTCTATTTCAAAGTTGCTCATTGAAAGGGATAAGCTACAACATCCTTGACACCTAGTACAAAACTTCCATGATTACATGTGCTTCATATTTTTAGCCATCGCGACTTGTCTTCCATATACTCTCACAAAGGTGGTGAACCTTATTTCAAAATCCTCCCACTAAAGAAGCCAACCTCTATCTCCTCAAGACTATGAAATAAGGTTCAAAATCCTCTTGATCACTTCAATACAAGATTCATGCTTCAAATGGCAGATGTTCAACATGAACCTTGTTTTTGATGTATTGGTTTTCTCAAAGCCCCAAGATAAGTAAAATGAAATCAATCATTGATCATAGAGTGACTACTCTTAACACCTAAATTGGCCTTCTACATTCATAATAAGTTTTTTTGCTCAAACAACATTTCTTTATACGGTCTTTTTAAGATTGTTTCTAATAGTTGGAAACCTATAAAGTAAAAATATATGTTCAATGAAAGGGGGGATTTATTTATTGGGTATTCGATAGAGGTCCACGATCGAACAACTTGTTCAATATTTGGTTCAAAGTTGTTCATCGATCTTTATTTGAAATTTTGATCCCTTGCCAAAGGTCCTCAACCCACGTACAAAAGTTAGCTCGTTGTTGACACAAACCTAGAAAATTTCTTCTTCTCAGAAGAAATGAGCATAGATAGAAACAATTGGTTTGTTTTTCCAAGGAGAACATCGCCAACTGGACCAATATAGTGGATTGTGAATCCACTACACATAAGTTCAATCCCCATCATTCGCCCCATAAAGTAAGAGAAAAAAATTAGATTGGATTCGATGTTTATCATTTTCATACTTTATTGAAATTTGTATATCCATATAACATAATTTCTAACCATATGATATAATAATAATTTTTTGTTGACATGAATTTTCCAATTATATTATATATTCTATTCCGTTAGTATTCATCCAAACAATTATTTTGGACTTGATTAATTCTCATGGATTTATGATTCAAGCATCTCTCATTGTCATGTCCTTACTTTTTCACTTGATATTGTTTTGCTAAAGTTTTATGATTGATTAAAGAAGGAGAGCTCCATAGCAACAAGTCTTTTCCCTTAGTTTATGTTTTATATTAGTTAAAGAAACAAAATTTTAGACCATTACTCTCAAGTCTATGCATTGGAAACACCAAAAATTTTCACATTAATATATTATAATGGTTGTTACGTGAAATTCTAGCTGATAGATATTGCTAGCTGAGGGCAGAAGCAAACTAATTATCCTAGAACTTCTAGCTCGAACTAGGCCCCACTTCTATTATATTATAATATAATAGTTATCACTCAAAACCGTTTGGTTCCAAATACCAACTCTGGAGGAGTTAACCCTTTAAACGGGGGTTGCTACCCTCGACCATAAGACTTAATTGGAAAGGGGTTTGAACAAGAACCAATAATAAGTGATTGATGCTATGTTGTACTTATGATTATACTGGGGTGAATTAGTATAAGTTTATTTTTATTATTTTAACGACAATACATATAACCTCAAATCACAATACACAAGATATAACGTGGAAACCCAAATGGGAGAAAAACCATAGAAACTTTCCTTAATAGATGTGTAGGAACCAACCAATTAATTACAAAAGTTCACAATCTTCAACTTACAGGAGACACAAATCCTCTAATATTCACATGCACCAACCTGTAGGAGACACCAATACCTTGTTGTTTACAAGCATCAACTTGTAGTAGACACCAATCCCTTGTTTTTCACAATCACCAACTTGTAGGAGACACCAATCCCCTGCAATTTCCAAATTTATGAGTTCTACACTACTTTTGTATCTACTAAATTCTAAATTCAAAATGTATTTGTTCACTACTTATCCTTTCTCATTATTTATGTTATAAATAATCCAACGCACTATAACCAACATATAAACTTTGTATACTTTGCACACTACATCTGGTGTATCATATTTTCACAAGCTGAGTCTAGCGCACAATAAATAGCTCACCAACTTTCTATACTTCACGCACTATATGTAATGTATCAGATTTTCATAGACTAAGTCCATCGCACTATAACTAGCTCACCAACTTTCTATACTTTCTGCACTATGACTATATCTAGTGTATCAAATTTTCACAAACTAAGTCCAGGGCACTATAACTAGCTCACCATCTTTCTATATCCAACAAGTTAATTTTTTGTATCCAATGCTCCAAGTTTTTGTATCCATCGCTCCAAGATTTTGTATCTTGCGCACCAAGTTTATGTATCCTATGCATCAGAATTTTGTACCAGAGCACCAAACTTGTGTATCCTACGCACCAAGTTTCTATATCATCTGCATCAAACTTCTGTACTAGAGCACCAAACTTTTATATACTGCACACCAATATTATGTATCCTATGCATCAAACTTATGTACCAGATCAGCACCAAACTTATGTATCATTTGCACCAAGTTTATGTATCATGCACATCATACTTTTGTACCCGAGCACCAAACTTTCGTATCATGCACACCGAGTTTCAGTATCATGCGCATCATATTTTGGTACCAAAGCACCAATTGTTTGTATCTTGCACACTAAAATTCTATATCCACTACAGTCATTTATGCTAACATATACATCATTTTCTCGTGTCTATATAGGATAATCATCAATTTACTCAATCAATGGCACATAGTTTCTTCACCATTCAAAGATTAAAAAATTCTTGATACGGTGTGACATTAAATTGTCCTAGGATCGGTCCTTTCATCGACATCATATACCCATAGGTTCTTTAGTAATTAATGATTGATTCATTGTAGTTTACATTTATTACGTTTTTCCATTCTTTTCATTTTGCACTTCCAATGCCACAATCTCAGTGCACTTCAGAGCTCCATTGTAATATCCCCAATTTTGACTTGGAATGTATTTGATCAAAATTATGTAAATGATGTAAATATGCTAGTATGGATTCCTAGTGCGAAGCTCAAGGCCAAGGCCTTACTAGTGAATGGCTAGGCATTTATGATGTATATATTTTTATTTGGACCATATGGTTGACTTACTATGCCAATTCAAAATGTATGTAAATATTATGCTGGAAAATAATAAAATGGTTAAATATGGCTGTGTAAAGAGCACTAGAGGGGCTATGATTTCCTCTGGGGAAACTAAATCCTATGTTGCCAAGTGTCAACCTTAGAACTCATCCAAAAAATTTCCATGTGCTTTAATTGATCCAATTAACTTCTCTTGAGTATTATACCCAATCATTGAATGAATATGTGAGGGTTGGTGAGGAAGGTCACTTCATGTAGTTATTGAAGCATGGGGGTTGTGACATTTATGTCAGTTGTCAGCAATCCTTTTCTTCTATGGTCAAAATCTATAACAGTTGTATTTTCACCCTTACCTCATATCCCTTGGATTCAACACTCTTTTGATCATTCTCTCGTGAAAGCTTCTACACTACGTAGATTTTTCTTATTGTTGTTCATGACCATTACCAGATTGTGTATAACCCAGAAATTTGAATTTGGAAATAGAGCTGCATTTTTGGAAGGGAAAATAGATGGTTGTAGGTGAGCATGGAGGTTGGGAAATATAGAAACCTTTACCCATTGAGTTATGCTACTTTTGGATTCTCGATAATCCATGCATTAATGTTATAGGACGTTCTCCAATAGCATACAACAAGTTGGACTCTTACTTCACACATTGGTAAGCACTATAAGGGTTGGATTTCCAAAGGGAATTGTGGATCAGTAAAGGGAAATTCCTTCCTTTTGTTGTGTGAGGAAGTTGGAAGGAGTGCCATAGTTGTGATGGCTTAGTGAGATCCCTGTAGATATTTGGTGGAGATTTTGGCTAATCCCAGATAGTAGAATGGATTGTGGGCACAAAGAGATAAGCCTGCAGGTGTTTCCTTTTCCCTGGTGGCCTCATGGCCTAGCTTGGGGGTGGCCTCTCAGAAAAAAGAGTATATGATGGACCGAGTGCCTATGGTTGGGTGGAAAATCGCTCTTACATAGCCAGTTGCTTGGATGTTCTTTTTTTAAAGATAGGTATTCTTATGTATAGGATGTACAATGATTTCATTTATATTCATGTGATCATTATGCTTGTATATGCATCCTATGTGCTTGTGGATTGAGTTATTTCCACTGTGTGTTTTTATTTCCATATCCGCACATGCATTCTAGCTGTTATAAATTTGTAATTACGGTAAATTTAGAGGCCTCAAGTTGGTTAATGTCCCCTCTATTGGTCGTATTGAGGGATGGGGACATTACAGAGTGGCATTAGATATTCTAGTTGCAATACCAGAGATGTATGGGCCGGAAAGGCATAGTTAAGGCAAAAATCAGAAAATACTCTTGTAAATGCCAGGTTCTGTTAAATGGTAGGTAAGGACCAAAGTTAAATTGGGAATAATTCTCTTATTTCCGAAATAGAGTTTAATATGGTTTTGAAATTTTAAAGATTTTTAAAATTCTGTAATTTTAAGTGGGCCCCACCCATGCCACATGGATGGATGATGTGGAGGATCCACGTGGGTGGAATGCATGATGTCGACTTGCCACATTGGACCCACTCACCACCAATTACCCAGGATGGAGTGAGGAGGTGACGAAGATCTAACCGTTGAGCAATAGGGAAAATCAACGGTTGTAGTTGATGGTGCATGGGAAATTTGTGCGGTGGTTAATTGTGGGCGGATGAAGATCCAATCGTTGGTTGATGAGGAAGATCAATGTTCATAGTACATATTGTATCAAAAATCTACACGTTGGTTAATTTGGGGAAAGCAAGGCATTGGGCCAAAACTACCCAAAGCGTGTGTCACTTTTTGATTGACAACGCCTCCCCAAGAGACCTTTTCAAAACCACTTTCGCGAGGTTGTGTTACAGCTTTTGGTAAAGGATAAAACCGTTGATGCACTCGCACCCAAGGCAGGCACTGTGGTGACTTAGAGGTTGAGGAAGGTGACATGGTCGCACCACAAGGTGACATGTGGGACCTATCAGACACATTGACGGGAACATGTCAATCCATGTCAGGACCTTTCCAATTCAATGAAAATAGACATTTTTCTTATGTGACAGATTGCACGAAATTGAATATTTTACCAAAAAAAAACAAGGGCATTGCCCTCGTCCCGCCCTGGAGCGGAGGAGGGGAAAGGCCCCTTGACCCTCATTATTTTTTTTAAATCAACAATGTTGGATCTGAATTTTAATAGCAGCAATTGGAGCAGCATAATTTTGGTCATATTTTGGAATGAGGGTGGATGCTATAGAACTAAAAAAAAATAGTCTAAAGAAAGTTGAAAAAGGGACAAAAGTAGTCAATTCCATAATTTTATAGCAGGTGACTAGAGCATAAGATCAGAGAACTAAAGATTGTTGAGTAATCCTCATCACATGTATTATATAAGCCAATAGATAACTTTTTCTGGTTCTCCATAGGTGGTCTTATGTAGGCGTCTGAAGTTGGCCTCTGGGGTTAAATGTACCTACAAGAAAAGTGCAGAATTTGAGCCAATTTGACAAATTTGAAGGGCTGTAACTCTGTGCTCGGAATTCAGAATTGAACATACTTATAATCGTTGGAAATATTATTCAAAATGGAAAAAATTTACGGAGTTAAACTATGAATTGGTTATTCATATGTTTATGTAATTTGATCATAAAGTGCCTGTAGCCATAATTTGACAAAAACTGTCAATATGGGTATTTTCCAGAATATATGAAAATGGATTTTTGATTTTCTAAGAACTTAAAAAATCTAACAATTGTGTTTATATGAGCACTTTTTCATATTCATAATCATATTAGTGATTGTTACGGGTAAGCAGTGAGTATAGTGCAGTTGGGAAATATCTGGTCTTGGTTGGGCCAAAAAGGTCATCATCATGGATGATGCATAGGATCCTTATGAAGTTGAGGTAGATGCAATGGGAGAGAATATACAGCTTGAGCATGAAGAGACAAAATCCAATGTTAGGATAAACCAAGTGACTCCCCCGGACATTGCAAAAACCATGAGGAGTGTAAGGGTGGAACTATAGAGTTGTAGAGTATACAATGAGAGGCTGCTTAGAGCTCAAGAATATCAAAATCAGCTAAATGCATCAATGCTTCAAAGTCTGATATAAATTCAAAGGAAAATTAACTCTAGATATCATTTTAAAAATCAAGAGAAGAGTGGGAGTATCTCAAGGAAGAACTCTCACAAGAGGTCCCATAGTTCAAGAAGGATTTCTAGAGGAAAGTCATATACTCCAGAAATCTCTTCTAGTGATTCATTTAACTTTAAGGATTCCACTGAGGGATCAAATTCTTAATCTCATAGGAAGAAGAGGAAGAGGTATTCCAAGAAAAACTTACATGGAGAATTTAGGAAGGCCAAACCTCCTACATTTGATGGTGAGATAAAATATGGCCAACAAGTTGAGGCTTGGATTCTTGGGATGAGGAAGTATTTCCAAGTCCAAGACTACTTAGAAAATATGAAGGCAAGGGTTTCTATATTCAATATGAATGGAAGGGAATCTATATGGTGGGATCACCTTAGGCAAGTGAAGAAGATCAATGAAAGGAATATTCTTTGGTAGCAATTCAAGAAATACTTCAAGAAAAAGCACCTCTCTGATATGTACTATGATGGAAAAATATAAATCAAAGAATTCCATGAGATGAAATTGGGCCAAATGACTATGGAGGAATATGCAAATAAATTCTTGGATCTGTTGAAATATGTTAAGTATATCAGGGATGACAAAGTGAAAATTCATCATTTTCTAAGTGGGTTGCCTCAACCCTACAAAGATAGAATTGAATTTGATGAGCCTCAAACTCTAGATGAGACCATATGATCCAGATCACAGTTGGCATGTATTATCGAATGCCAACATCTACTGCGACCAGTCGTCGACACAACTCCGACAAGTTTTGACTTCGACACGGCTTCGACACACCCCACGACTTCGACACAACTTTGGCAAGTTGTCGAACTGCGACATGACTTCGACACATTCTGCGACCTCACAGTTTCGCAACGTCAACATGCAGCGTCGACATATGACTTACGCAACACCATCTTGCACCATGCGACTCTCGAACTTCGAAAAACTATCTCTCTGTCTTATAGTCGACTGTAACAGTTGAACTATTGAACCATTATAACTTCTTCTTTATAACTGAATGTAACGAGCAGGCACCCAAGTGTCTTAGAGATCTCTATATAAGCATGTAAACTATTGTAATATACATCTTATCAGTCTGGATCTTTACATCCAGTAATAGAGAATTTCGGTTCGCATTCCTGCATATTTGTCTATGTGTATTTGTGTTTATTTGTGTAGTGTATTTCCTGCTTTGCTTATTTTATTTCTTGTGCTTCCGTCATAACAGAGCCGACTCATTCAGTCGAACTGTTGTCCCCCTCGGCTTCCTGGCCTCGAGTGGATCATTGGTATCAGAGAAGAATCAAAGTTCATTCAGAGCTTCGTCGGAGCGCATCATCTTTGTTCATGCTTAAGTTTTTCGTAGACACTTCCAGGGAAGTTACCTAACTTATGCTGGTTCAAAATATCTTGCGAACTCAGCAATTAAGCAGAAAGTACCTCCAGAGATGGAATAAGAAACAGGTGAAAGAAATGTATCGACGAGACACAGCAGCTCATAGAGCAAGCGCTGGATTGACAACGAACTGATATGTTCGCCCAGTTCAACAAGATTCTCATGCAATTTGCTTCAAATTCAGGATCATTTCTGACGAGAACTAACTCCAAAAAAATCAGCCCCTTCAAAGTGCAAATGAATTTGGACATACCGAATCTAGAAGGAAAGATTGACGCAGAATCTGTCGACAATTGGGTTCAAGAATTGGAGTTCTATTACTCTTTGAATCAACTCTCAGAAGCTGACAAGATCACCATTACATCCTTAAAGATGTCAACATCTGTGCATTGTTGGTGGGAGAATCTTTTGACAAAGATGGAGAAAAGCAAAGACCCCATTGACACATGGGAAAAATTCGTCGAACACATCCGAAAGGAGTTTTACCCACCGAATTACCTTGAGTGGTAGTATAAGAAGTGGCAGCAGCTAAGGAAATGGAAAGACCAGTCCATTCAAATCTATACCGATGATTTCTATCGACTCATGGCTAGACTTGGAATCCAAGAAGAAGAAAAATTGCTTATTTTGAAGTACATTAGCAGATTATCCCAGTACATTCAGCACGAGATGGAGTTTCTGACTATCAATACGCTTGTGGATGCATTCTACTATGCCAACAAACTTGAAACCAAGCATAAGGGAAAATCATGCTTCACAACAAAGCCGATATTAGGACGACAACCCGACAAGAAGGCACCAACCGACTTCGACAAGTCAAAATCTTCTCAGCCGACTCCGCCAAAGCAAGATCACGGCAAGAAGCCTTTTCATAAAAGGAACGCAGCAAGCAACCGATCGGAAAATGGTGCGACTACCATCACTCATCTTAGCATGATACATCTGAATGCAAAGCTCGGAAGACCTTTTTGGAAAAAGTGTCAACATCCGATGCGTTCGACAAGACTGTGGTAGAATATGACCCAGAAGCAACGACTATTTTGACATCGACAACTCTAGTAGCCTCGACCATCGTCGATGAGGAGGAACGAGAGCGCCTATTCCATACACAGATATGGGTTCAAAACAATCCATGCATCTGATTGTGGACAAAGGGAGCCAGAGGAACTTTGTTTCTGAAGAACTTGTGAAGAAGCTAATGCCCACTCCACAAAGGGAGCGAGGTCTTGTGACCACTCCACATCCTTAGCCTTACAACATCGGTTGGATGAAGGATGGAAAAGATCTAAGGATCACCCGACAATGCAAGATCGCATACTTCATAAAGCCATTTGAAGATGAAGTACTCTCCGATGTGGCACCTCTCTCTGTAGCTAATGCCCTATTCAGAAAACCTTACCTATGGGATCGCCATGGAAGTTACCAGTCACAACTGCAAAAGGTGATTGTCAGAATCGGAGATCAGCTATACAACATACCAAAACGACGACCTACACCAACGGTTTCCTTGGTATCTGCAAAACAGACAAAGAATCTCATCAATCATGCTCAGAAGTTCGCATTGATTATGATAAAGACACAACATTCTAGGAAGATTGTAGCGACAAGTCGATTCACTGACCAATGAAACTCTCGACAGAAGCAGTAGATCGACAATATTCTTGATGAGTACCAGAACCTATTTCAAGTTCTCGATGGAGTACCTCTACATTGTCAGGTCAAACACTCTATTGAACTTTATTCTGGTTCTTCTTTTCCCAACGCATTTGTCTACTGAAGATCCATTCTCAAAAATGAAGAGATTCACAGACAAATTCAATATTTGATCGACAAAGGCCATATCCGACCCAGCTCCTCTCCTTGTGGAAGTCCAGTCATCCTCGTTTCAAAGAAAGAAGGGACTTGGCACATATGCATCGACTACAGGGCACTCAACAAAATATCAGTGAAGAATCGGTACCCTATGCCATGGACAGACGAGATCATTGACTGTCTGAAAGGTGCTAAATTATTTACTAAGCTTGACCAAGGAAGGATTGTTTGAATGGTTATTCATGCCTTTTAGCTTAACCAACGCACCTACGACCTTCATGTGATACATGGATAACATTCTTCGACCTTTCATCGGAAAATGGGTCATTGTCTATCTTGACGACATATTGATTTTCAGTTGATCATGGGAAAAACATGTCAGACAACTTCAACAAGTCCTCGACACTCTCCAACAACATTGACTCTACTTGAACATGGAAAAGTGTTTCTTGACGATGAACAACATCAAATATTTGGGGTTTGTAATTGACTATGTAGGCATTCACATCAACCCAGACAAAGTACAAATTTTCAAAGATTGGCCCATTCCTCACAGCATTCAAGAACTAAGAATTTTTCTTGGTTTGGCGAATTTCTATCGATGATTCATACTCGGCTTCAATCACATAGCCTAGCCCTTGAATTAGTTGATGAAAGGAAGTGGGAAAATTGTCTTCAAATGGACACCGACATAATAAGTAGCTTTTGAATTATGCCTTGGGCGCAGTGATCACTCAGTCTGGTCACCTAGATGCTTTTTATTTCGAAACTTTTAATGACACTGTTAAAAGATATTCAACATACGAAAAAGAACTATACACCATTGTGCAATCTCTCAAGCAATGGAGGCATTATATCCTTGGAAAGGAAACGGTCTTCCTCATTGACCACAAGCCTCTTCAATTTGCTTCGACACAATCAAAACTACGAACAAATCAACATCTTAAGTAGATTAATTACCTACAACAATTCTAGTTGGTAATTAAGTATCAGAAAGGTAAAGCTAATGCCATCGCCGATTGTCTAAGAAGACCACCCATTACTCTCATTTTTATAGTGATGAGTATGAAGGTATATGACACCACTACTTGGTCTTAGTTGTATCAAGAAGACATCAAATTTTCACCAGTCTATTGACAGCTTCAGACTGACAAGTCGTCAACCGTCGACTATTTCGTGAAAGATACCTTGCTATATAAGCTTGGACAACTTTGTGTACCAACAGGTGAGCATCGGCAACAGCTCATTTGGGACGCGCACTACAGCAAGACTGTAGGACTGCACTTTGGAGTAGCATAGACACTTGATATTCTCCAGAAGTATTTCTTTTGTCCTACACTTAAAACTGATGTCAACAAGTACATTCAATCATGCATGGTTTGTGCGATTGCTAAACCGCCTAATCGACGACAGGGATTCTACACACCTCTGCCAGTTCCTAGTCGACCATGGGAATATATTTCTATGGACTACTTGATAGGATATCCTACTACCAAACATCAGCATGACGTGATCTTAATAGTAGTTGACAGATTTTCCAAGATGGCCATTCTCATACCATGCAAGAAGAAAACTACAGTGCAGCAGACTGCTCAGCTCTTCTTCGCACATGTTTGGAAACACTATGGTTTACCGATAACCATCATTTCCGACTGAGATGCCATATTCGTCAGCATATTTTGGAAGACCCTTTGGAAACAACTAGACACACAACTCTCATTGACGACAAATTTCCATCTGCAGACTGACGGACAAATGAAAGTTGTTAATCGCTTGGTCATACAACTGCTTCACATGTACAACCACAAGCATTGACGAACATGGGATGAAATTCTTCCATACATACATCACAGCTACAATTATGTTCAACGCAACTCTATAGGCCAGAGTCCTTTCGAGATATATTATGGATTTCAACCATCGGCGCCTATCAACTTGATCAGCCCCTCAACACAGCTGAACTCTAACACCAACCACACCCAGCGAGAAGTTGACAAATTATTGAAGTTTCAAGAATAGATTTGTGACATCCAGTGAAAGCACAGGATATGTTGCACAGAGAAAATGAGAAAGCTAAGGATCGACACTATAAGCATCGTATCCTTAATTCATTCCAAATTGGGGATAAGGTCTGGTTACATCTTAAGAAGGAGCGCTTCACTGGCCCATTCAAGAAGCTCAAACCTTTGTGATATGGTCCATAAAGTATTCTTTAGCAGATTGGCGAAAACACTTTCCAGCTCAACATTCCCGCGTGCCTTGGCCTACATCTAGTCTTCAATGTGGATCTACTTCGACCATACCATGCACCACTGTTGGAACATAATGACTTACACATAGTAGAACCCAACGACATTCGTCCAGATGTTTAGGAGCCTCTTCCTTACGATACCATTGTGGGATGACGAGTACGCCATACAAGGACGAACACAATTCCCTTGTTTCAGGTTGCTAAAGCAAGATAGATCCCAGCACAAGGAAAGTGGTACTCTGCTACTAAAATGACCGATAAGTTTCCTCACCTTTACGAGCAAACAATGGAGACCATTGTTTCTAAAGGAAGGAGGTCTGATCCAAATCATAATAGGCATGTATTTTCGAATGCCGACATATACTGTGACCAGTCATCGTCATCGACACAACTCAAACGAGTTTCGACTTCGACATGGCTTCGACACACTCTGCAACTTCGACACAAATTTGGCAGGTTGTCGAAAATTGACATGACCTCGACACGTTCTGCAACCTCACTGTTTCTCGACGTCAACATGCAGGGTCGACATGTGACTTGCGCAACACCATCTTGTGCCATGTGACTGTCGAACTTCGACAGACTGTCTCTCTGTCTTCCAGTCGACTGTAACAGTTGAACTGTTGAACCATTATAACTTCTTCTTTGTAACTGAACGTGGGTAGGCACCCAAGCGTCTTAGATCTCTCTATATAAGCATGTAAACTATTGTAATATACATCTTATCAGTCCGGATCTTTACATCCAATAATAGAGAAGTTCAATTCGCATTCCTGCATATTTGTCAGTGTGTATTTGTTTTTATCTGCGTAGTGTATTTCCTGCTTTGCTTATTCTATTTCTTGTGTTTCCATCATAATAGAGCCACCTCATTCAGTCGAACTTTTGTCCCCTTCAGCTTCCTGGACCCGAGTGGATCACCATAAGAAATGCCAAGTATTGTTATGATCAAGCCAAAAGAAATCCATATTTCCACGAGGCATGGAAGGACAAGAGGAATGACAAGTTTGACCGAAGGAAGAAGGGGTTAAAGCCTCCTCATTTCAAAAATCAGCCAAGGTAGCCACCACAAGTTGTGAAAAAACCACATAGGATGATGGGAGACAAGCCAAAAGAACCAAGAGAGCCACTTCAATGTTGGGGATGTGGAGAGGACTGTTTGCTTAGAAATTGTCCACATCGGAATGGGAGTGCAAAGAAAGTTCACAACATTCAAGAAGCTTAAACTTTGGGTCAAGTGGGAAGGAATGTCCCTAGGATTTATGGTGCACTAGAGGACCGCCAAGCAGATCATCAATAAACTATGGTTGAGGTTGAAGGTAATATTTTTAAGCAATCTATTTTTATTTTGATTGACCATGGATCTACTCACAGTTATGTCAGTCCTAAAATTGTTGAGATTTGCGCTTTTAAGAGAATAAAGCATAGTAAATCATGGTTGGTTCAACTAGCCACAGGAACCAAGAGAAAATTTAGTGAAATGGTGGAGAAATGTTCCCTTAGAAATGGGTGGACTATCCACTTGTGCAAATCTGATATTTTACCACTTGGTCCATATGGCATTCTCATTCGATTGGACTAGTTGGAAGCACACCAAGTTAAACTTGACTGCTAAAAAAAGATTTTTTAATGCATTAATAATGAAGGACACCAATGGTTGTGAAAGGAATTCCAAGGAAAATTTTCGTTAGGCATATTTTAGCCATGCAGCTAAAGAATTTTTGTAGGAAAGGTTGTCAATTGTATGCAGTCCATCTATTGGACAAACATAAAATGAAATTCCCAAATTGGAGGACTATTTTGTGCTACAAGAATTCAAGGATGTGTTTCCCAATGAAATTCCATGACTTCCTCCAAAGAGGGACATTGATTTCACAATTGATATTGTGCCAGGAGCAAGACTAGTGTCTAAGACACCTTACAGAATGAGTACACGATAATTATTGGACTGAAAATGCAGTTACAAGAATTGTTGGAAAATAAGTATATTAGTCCAAGTGTTTCTCCATGGGGAGCACTTGTACTATTTGTGAAAAATAAATATGGCACACTCAGGTTATGTATTGATTACAAGCAGCTAAATAAATTGACAGTGAAAAGGTTGAAGTGGCTCTCTTGGTTCTTTTGGATTATCTCCCATCATCCTATGTGGCTTTATCACAACTTGTGGTGGCTACCTTGGCTAATTTTTGAAATTAGGAGGCTTGAACTCCTTCTTCCTTTGGTCAAACTTCTCATTCCTCTTGTCCTTCCATGCCTTGTGGAAATATGGCTTTCTTTTGGCTTGATCATAACAATACTTAGCCTTTCTTATGGTGATCCACTCGGGTCCAGGAAGCCGAGGGGGGAAATAGTTTGATTGAATGAGTCGGCTCTGTTATGAAGGAAGCACAAGAAATAGAATAAGCAAAGCAGGAAATATACTACGCAGATAAACACAAATACACACAGACAAATATGTAGTAATGCGAAATGAACTTCTCTATTACTGGATGTAAAGATACGGACTTATAAGATGTATATTACAATAATTTACATGCTTATATAGAGAGATCTGAGACGCTTGGGTGCAACAATTGGAATCTTATTACTCTGTGAATCAACTCTTAGAAGCCATCAAGATCATCATTACATCCTAAAGATTTCAACATCTGTGCACTGCTAGTGGGAGAATCTTTCGACAAATATGGAGAAAAGTGGAGACCCCATCGACACATGGGATAAATTCTTTGAACACATCTGAAAGGCATTTTACCCGCCCAAGTAACTTGAGCAGTAGTATAAGAAGTGGCAGAAGCTATGGAAATGGAAATACCATTCTGTGCAAAGCTACATCGACGAGTTCTATCGACTGATGTCTAGACTTGGCGTTCAAGAAGAAGAAAAATTACCTTTTCTGAACTACGTCAACGGATTATCCCAGTACATTCAGCAGGAGATGGATTTTCTGACTGTCAATATGCTCGCGGATGCATTCCACTATGCTAGCAAACTTGAAACCAAGAAGAAGGGAAAAGTGCACTTCATGACAAAGCCGACATCAATATGACCACCCGATAAGAAGGCACTAGCCGAATTCGACAAGTCAAAATCTTCCCATCCAACTCCGCCAAAGCCAGATCACGATAAAAAGCCTTTTCACAAAAAGGAATGTAGAAAGCAACCGACAGGAAAATGGTGCGACTACCATCACTCATCTTGGCATGATATGTATGAATGCAAAGCTCAGAAGACCTTTTTGTAAAAAGGTTCGACATCCGATGCGTTCGACAAGACTATGGTAGAATCTGACCTAGAAGCAATGACTCTTTTGACATTGACATCGACAACTCCAACAGCCTCGACCATTGTCGACGAGGAGGAATGAGAACGTCTGTTCCATACACAAATATGGGTTCACAACAATCCATTACATTTGGTTGTGGACAACGGAATCCAGAAAAACTTTGTTTCTGAAGAACGTGTGAAGAAACTAAGTCTTGTGACCACTCCGCATCCTCATCCTTACAACATCGGTTGGAAGAAGGATGGACAAGAGCTAAGGATCTCCCGACAATGCAAGCTCACATACTTCATAAATCCTTTTGAAGATGAAGTACTTTGCGATGTGGCACCACTCTCCGTAGCTGGCGCTCTGTTTGGAAAGCCTTACCTATGGGATCACCATGGGAGTTACCAGTCACGACCGTAGAAGGTGTTGGTTGTGGAGCCAGATCTTCCGGTCTCATATATGATATTGTCTTAGCCATGCACCCCAGAGGACTGTACACCCATTTTGCATTTTTAGGGGTTCAGAGGACTGTACACCCAGCTGTTTTATGGGCCCATGGTTTTGGGTATCCCATGGTATTTTTCCCATTGTATTTCCCCTATAAAAAAAAGACTTTGTAATACAGCTAGGGAAAGATGTATTAGGTTTTATGCATTGTAAATATCTCTTAGATTAATAGAGAGACTGTGAGACAGTGAAGAGGAAGTGCAGCGGCTGTGCTGCAGGTTGTATCCCTTCACCCTGATGGACGGTAATAATAATAAGGACTGGCAAATTCAGTGTGGCGTATCCCAAGTTGGGTGAACCACGATATATCTGTGTCTCTCTTGTAATGTGTATGTGTGATTATATTTGCATTTATGTTTATTGTTATTGCTCCGCGATTCTGTTTTTCTAACAATTGGTATCAGAGCCGAAGGCCTATTTGGCAGATAAACCCGCAAGAAGCTAGGGTTTCTGGTTCGAGTGGGAGCAATGGTAGAATAAGGAAAGTTTAAGGTCGAGAAGTTTAACGGCCAAAACTTCCAGTTATGGAAGATGCAAATGGAGGACTATCTATACTAGAAGGATCTATTCCTACTGTTGGGAGGAAGAGCAAAGCAACCGGCGGCTATGAAGGACGAAGAATGGGAGGTTCTTGACAGAAAGGCGCTGGGGACATTACGACTGTCCCTGGCTTCGTTGGTGGCTTTCAATATCTCAAAAGAAACGACAATGGAGGGTTTGATGAGTGCACTAGGTAAGCTATATGAAAAACCCTCGGCCTCCAACAAAGTATTTCTAATTGAGCATTTATTTAATATGAAGATGTCTGAAGGTGGATCTGTTACTGATCATTTAAATGAGTTTAATACGGTTACAAATCAGTTAAGTTCTATAAGTGTGAACTTTGATGATCAAGTTAGGGCTCTTCTAACCTTGTGTTCATTGCCAAAAAGCTGGAATAGCTTGGTCATGGCTGTAAGTAACTCTATCTCTAGTTCAAACACCTTGCAATTTGATGATGTTATTGGTGTTATTCTTAGCAAGGAAATGCGAAGAAAAAGCACATGTGAGACATCAAGTAATGCATTGACCATGGAGAGCAGGGGAAGACAAAAGGAGAGAGGAAAGAGCCAAGGTAATCGTGGCAACTCTAAAACGGGTAGATCCAAGTCTACGTTGGGAAAGATAGAGTGTTGAAACTGTGGAAAGAAAGGACATCTGAAGAAAGACTGCAGATCTCTAAAGAAGAAAGGAGATGCACAGAAGGAAACTACCCAGGAAGCAAATGTAGCAGGTGATGTGTTACAAGATGTTTTGATTCTTGCATTAGATAATACTGGTGATTATTGGGTGGTAGATTCAGGAGCTTCATGTCATGCTACACCCCATAGGAAATACTTTCATGAGTATGTTCCAGGCTATTTTGGACATGTTTTATTGGGTGATGATGAGCCATGTAAAATTGTTGGAATGGGTAAGGTATGGATAAAAGTTAAGAATGGAACTGATTGGATGTTGAAAGATGTTCGGCATATTCCTGCTATGAAAATAAATCTGATCTCAACAGGGCAATTGGGAGATGGCGGTTGTCTATCTACATTTGGATAAAAGTGTTGGAAGATCACTCAAGGATTAATGGTGATATCAAAAGGAGACAGGATAGGTATGTTGTATTTATGTCCTCATAATACTGACCATTCTGTCTCTTTAGCTTCCACAGGAACAGATACATCATTGTGGCATCATAGGCTTGGCCACATGAGTGAGAAGGGGATGCAGATTCTCCACTCAAGGAAGTTGCTTCCAGATTTGAAGCAGGTAAGTTTGGAATTCTGTGAAAACTGTGTTTATGGAAAACAAAAGAGAGTCAAATTTCTCAGGGTTGGGAAACAAAAGAAGAATGAAAAGTTAGAGCTTGTGCATACAGATGTATGGGGACCAACTCAGGTACAATCTCTTGGTGGCTCTCATTATTATGTTACATTTATTGATGATGCAACTAGGAAAACTTGGGTTTATTGCATTAGACAAAAATCTGATGTGTTTGCTACTTTTAAGAAGTGGAAAGCTTTGGTTGAGAATGAGACAGGAAGAAGGTTGAAGTGTCTCAGATCTGATAATGGAGGTGAGTACTATGGAAATGAGTTTGATAGTTACTGTTCATACCATGGGATTCGTAGAAAGAAGACAGTCCCATAACACCACAAGAAAATGGTGTGTCCGAAAGGATGAATAGAACGATCATGGAGCGTGTAATGTGTATGAGATTGCATGCAGGGTTTCCCTTAGAGTTTTGGGCGGATGTTGTAAATACTACTATTTATTTAATAAATAGAGGACCTTCAAGTGCTTTGGATGGTGGTATTCCAGAGGAGGCATGGACAGATAAAAAGATAAACTACTCATTTCTGAGAACGCTTGGTTGTGAATCATTTGTCCATATTGATAAAGATAATAGAACAAAGCTTGAAGCTAAATCCAAGAAATGTACCTTTATTCGATATGGTGTTGATGAATTTGGTTATCATTTCTGGGATTATGAAAATAACAAAATCATCAGGAGTAGAGATGTGATATTCAATGAAAAGGTCATGTATAAAGATCAGTTGCAGGGAAAGAAATAGGAAAAATAAAACACAGCGTACATAGTCCTTGATGAAATTAAAGAAAATGAAGTTCTGAAGGTGCCAAAAAATCAAGAACAACAGCAAGTACCTAGAACTCCTGCAAGTGTAAGAAGATCTACTGGGTTAAGTAGCCTCCCTGAACGATACTATCCTTCGATGTATTATTTATTGATGACTAATGTTGGTGAACCAGAATGTTATGAAGAAGCAATGCAGGTAGAAACTAGAAATAAGTGGGAGCAAGGCATGAATGAGGAGATGGACTCATTGGTAGGAAACCAGACTTGGGATTTGGTTCAGTTGCCTGCTGGTAAAAGAGCATTGTAGAACAAATGGATTTACAGGTTGAAGAAAGAAGAAGGAGGTAAGAAGCGGTATAAGGCCAGACTTGTTGTAAAGGAATTTGCACAGAAGAAAGGTATAGACTTTGATGAAATATTTTCTCCTGTTATTAAGATGACTTCAATTAGGACTATCTTAAGTCTAGTGGCAGTAGAAGATTTGCATCTTGAACAGTTAGATGTAAAAACAGCCTTTCTCCATGGGGATTTGGAGGAAGAGATATATATGTAGCAGCCACAAGGGTATGAGGTCAAAGGTAAGGAGGATCTGGTATGCAGGTTGAAGAAGAGCTTGTATGGCTTGAAGCAAGCTCCGAGGCAGTGGTATTTAAAATTTGACAGGTTTATGACAGAACAAGGTTATAGTAGATGTCATTCTGACCACTGTGTTTATTTCAAGAAGCTAGACAATGAAAGATATATTATCTTGTTATTGTATGTGGATGACATGCTTGTTGCATGGTCTTACATGCAAGATATAAATGTACTCAAAAGGAATCTAGCTAATTCATTTGCGATGAAGGATTTGGGTGCTGCAAAGCAAATCCTTGGTATGAGAATAACAAGAGACAGGAAAAATAGCAAATTGACATTGTCTTAGGGTGAGTACATACAAAAGGTGTTGGAGAGGTTCAGAATGCAAAATGCAAAACCAGTTAGTACACCTTTGAACAACCATTTCAGTCTAAGTAAAGAAATGTGTCCCAAGACACAGGAAGAGACTGATTACATGTCCAAGATTCCCTATCAATCAGCAGTTGGAAGCTTGATGTATGCTATGGTGTGCACAAGACTAGATATTGCACATGCAGTGGGAGTTGTGAGCAGATATATGAACAATCCAGGTAAAGAACATTGGAAGGCAATACAGTGGATTCTCAGGTATTTGAGAGGTACTACCACTCAGGCATTATGTTTTGGAGGTTCAGACATTGTTCTACAGGGATATGTTGATGCAGATATGGCAAGTGATAATGATAGCAAGAGTAGCACCACAGGGTATGTGTTTACTATAGGTGGAACAACAGTAAGCTGGATTTCGAAACTGCAGAATGTTGTTACACTTTCAACAACGAAAGCAGAGTATGTTGCTATTACAGAGGCTAGTAAAGAGATGATTTGGTTGCCGAGGTTTATGGAGGAAGTGGGTAAGAAGCAGAAGGATAGCAGGTTGTATAGTGATAGCCAGAGTGCCATTCATCTTGCAAAGAACTCAGCATTCCATTCCAGGACTAAACATATACAGCTCAAGTACCATTTCATACACTCTGTTCTAGAAGATGAACTGTTGAAGCTGGAAAAGATACATACTAGCCAGAATCCTGCAGACATGTTCAAGAAGGTAGTGACCAGAGAGAAACTGAGTTCTTGCTCGGTTTCAGTTGGCCTTCTAGCATGAAGGTGAAGAGGAGAAATTTGCCAAGTCCAAGTCCAGCAAGTGCACCAGCAGTGGAGTTGATGTGATCAGTCTCCAAGTGGGAGATTGTTGGTTGTGGAGCCAGATCTTCCAGTCTCATAGATGATATTGTCTTACCCGTGCACCCTGGAGGACTGTACACCCATTCTGCATTTTTAGGGGTTCGGGGCAACGCCCCCGAGAAAACATTTTGGGGCTGTTTTCGCCAGTTGTTTTGCGGGCCCATGGTTTTGGGTATCCCGTGGTATTTTTCCCATTGTATTTCCCCTATAAAAGAAATACTTTGTAAGACGGATAGGGAAAGATGTATTAGGTTTTATGCATTGTAAAGATCTCTGAGATCAGTAGAGAGACTATGAGACAGTGAAGAGGAAGTGCAGCAGCTGTGTTGCAGGTTGTATCCCCTCACCTTGCTGGATGATAATAATAATGACTGGCAAATTCAGTGTGGACATAGCCCAAGTTGGGTGAACCACGATATATCTGTGTCTCTCTTGTAATGTGTATGTGTGATTATATTTTCATTTCTGTTTATTGTTATTGCTCTGTGATCCTGTTTTTCTAACAGAAGGTGATTTTCAAAGTTCGCAATCAACGGTACAACATACCAGAGTGACAACCTACACCAACGGTTAAAATAATATCTTCTAAACAGACAAAGAATCTCGTCAATCATGCTCATAATTTTGCATTGATTATGATAAATCCGCAACATTCTAGGAAGACTAGAACAACCAATCTAGTCACCGACCAATGCAGCTCCCGACAGAAGCAGTAGATCGGAAATATTCCTGATGAGTACCAGAACCTATTTCAAGTTCCAGACAGAGTACCTCTACATTTCTAGGTAAAACACTCTATTTAACTTGGTCCCGGTTCTTCTTTTCCTAATGCATCTGTCTAAAGAAGATCCATTCTCGAAATTGAAGAGATTCGCAGACAAATCCAAGATTTGATTGACAAAGTTCCTATCCAACCCATCTCCTCCCCTTGTGAAAGTCCAGTTGTCCTCGTTCCAAATAAATACAGGACTTGGTGCATGTGCATCGACTATAGGGAACTCAACAAAATATCAGTGAAGAATCGGTACCCTCTGTTGTGGATAGATGAGCTCATCGACTGTATGAAAGGTGTTAAGTTTTTTTACTAAGCTCGACCTCAAGTCGATATATCATCAGATTCCAATCGAGCCCTCAGATGTATGGAAAACTGCTTTCAAGACCAAAGAAGGATTGTTTGAATGGTTAGTCATGCCTTTTGTCTTAACCAATGCATCTGCGACCTTCATGCGATACATGGATAACATTATTCAACCTTTCATCGACAAATGGGCCATTGTCTATCTTGACGACATATTGATTTTCAGTCAATCATGGGAAGAACATGTCAGACATCTTCAGCAAGTCCAAAACACTCTCCAGCAACATCGACTCTACTTGAACATGGACAAATGTTCCTTTGCGATGAACAACATCAAATATTTGGGGTTTGGAATTGACTCTACAGGAATTCACATCGACCCAGACAAAGTATAAATTCTCAAATATTGGCCCATTCCTCACAGCATTCAAGAACTAAGAAGTTTTCTTGGTTTGGTGAATTTCTATCGAATATTCATACTCGGATTCAGTCACATAGCCTGGCCCTTGAATCAATTAACGAAAGGAAGCAGGAAAACTGTCTTCATATGGACACCGACACAACAAGAAGCTTTTGAACAGCTCAAGTACAAGCTATGCACTGCACCAGTACTTGTGTTACCTGATTTACATTAGCCCTTTGAGATTGAGATGGACGCATCAGACTATGCCTTGGTAACAATGATCACTCAGTCTGGTCACCCAGTCGCTTTCCATTCCGAAAATTTTAACAACATTGTTAGAAGATATTCAACGCACGAAAAAGAACTGTACGCCATTGTGCAAGCTCTCAAACAATGGAGGAATTACATACTTGGCAAGGAAATGGTCATCCTCACTAACCATAAGCCTCTTCAGTGCGCTCTGACCTAGTTGAAACTAAAAAAAACTCGACAACTCAAGTGGATTAATTACCTACAACAATTCTAGTTGGTAATTAAGTATCAGAAAGGTAAAGTTAACGCCTCCACCGATTGTCTAATTCGACCACCCATTACTCTCCTTTTTATAGTGATGAGTATACAAGGATATGACACCACTAATTGGCCTTAGTTGTATCAGGAAGACATCGAATTTTACAAGTCTATTGATATATTCAGACTGACAAGTCATCGAATGCCGACCATTTCCTAAAAGATACCTTGCTATACAAGCTTGGACAGCTTTGTGTACCGACTGGTGAGCATCGACAACAACTCATTTGGGATGCGCAATATAGCAAGACTTCATGACACTTTGGAGTAGCAAAGAAACTTTCTATTCTGCAGAAGAATTTCTTTTGGCCTACACTTAAAACTGACATCAACAAGTACATTCGATCATGCGTGGTTTGTGCCATTGCTAAATCACTTAATCGATGACAGGGATTGTACACACCTTTTCTAGTTCCTAGTTGACCATGGGAATCTATTTCTATGTACTACTTGACAGGATATCCTACTACCAAACATCAACATGACGCGATCTTAGTAGTAGTCGATAGATTTTCCAAGATGGCCATTCTCATTCCATGCAAGAAGACGACGACAGCGCATCAAACCACTCAGCTCTTGTTCACACATGTTTGGAAACACTATGGTTTACCGACAACCATCATTTCTGACCGAGATTCCATATTCGTCGGCATATTTTGGAAGACTCTTTGGAAATAGCTAGACACACGACTCTCATTATCGACAACTTTCGTTCCTCAGACTGACGGACAGATGGAAGTTGTGAATCGCTTGGTCGTACAACTGCTTCGCATGTACAACCACAAGCATTGACAAACATAGGATGACAGTATTCCATACATACATCACAGCTACAATTGTGCTCAACATAGCTCTATGGGAAAGAGTCCATTTGAGTTCTGTTACAGATTTCAACCCTCAACACCTATCGACTTTATCAACTCCTTGACACAGTCGAACTCCAACACCGACCATAACCAGCGAGAAGTTGACAAAGCATTGAATTTTTGAGAACAGATTTGCGACATCCAGCGACAAGCATAGGACATGTTGCAATGAGCAAACGCGAAAGCTAAGGCCCAACACGATAAGCATCATCTCCCTTGTTCATTCCAAATTAGGGATAAGGTTTGGTTACATCTTAAGAAGGAGTGCTTCACTGATCCATTCAAGAAGTTGAAACCTTTGCGATATGGTCCATACAGTATTCTTCAGTGGATTGGCAAAAAATGATTTCCAGCTCGAAATTCTTGCGTGCCTTGGTCTACATCCAATATTCAATGTGGATCTACTTCGACCATACCATGGACCAATGTTGGAAAAAAATGACTTGCAGACAACAGAACCCGATGACATCCATCCAGATGTTCAGGAGCCTCTTCCTTGCGACACCATTGTGAGACGACGAGTACACCATACAAGGATGAACACAATTCCCTTGTTTCAGGTTGTTAAAGTCGGACAGATCCCAACACAAGGAAAATGGTACTCTACTACTGAACTGACCGACAAGTTTCCTCACCTTCACGGGCAAACAATGGGGACCATTGTTTCTTAAGGAAGGAGGTCTGATCCATATCGCAGTTGGCATTGTTGTCGAATGCTAATATTAACTGCGACAAGTTGTCGACTTCGACACAACTTCGACAAGTTCCAAACTTGACACAATTGCGACACACTCCGCACAAATGCGACGAGCACCGCACCTTCGACAAGTTCAGTGACCTCACAGTTTCATGACGTTGACATACAGCGTCGACCTGCGACTTGCGACTGTCAAACTTCGATAGATTGTCTCTCTGTCTTCCAGTCGACTGTAACGGTTGAACTGTCGAACCATTATAACTTATTTTGTAATTGAACTTAATGGGCAGGCACCCAAGCGTCTCAGCAGTCTTTATATAAGCATGTAAACTATTTTAATATACATCTTATCAGTCCGGATCTTTACATCCAGTAATAGAGAAGATCAATTCACATTCATGCATAGTGTTTGTGTGTATTTGTGTTTATATGCATAGTGTAATGTTTCTTGCTTATATTATTTCTTATGCTTTCATCATCACAGAGCTGACTCATTCATTCGAATTGTTGTCCCCCTCATGCTTCCTAGCCCCGAGTGGATCAAAAATAGGTGTTCCTTTCCCCTTGATCCATCAAGACAACCATGCTCTTGAGCCTCCATGTTTCCTCCTCAATTCCAAGTAATTGTTCATTCCACTCAGAAAGTGAGAAAATATAAGTCTTGCCTACACTAAATAGTATGCCATTCTAAGCATTAAGAAAGGAAGCATGCATCTTTTGTTCTAAATCAACCAGCTTAGCCTTTATAGCCTTATTGTTCTCTCTTTCACACACAATGACATCAAATTTTAACTCTTTCAGCTTGATATCAAAAGCATTCATAGGAGAGATATTTGCATCCAATTCCAAACTCCTAGAATTCCATTTACCGCAAACAAGGTCAATGAAATGTCTCTCTTTTAAGTAGACCTTATTAAATTAAAAGGGAAATTACATTTCTCATATTCAATCTCCAATTGTAAAATCATCGGCATATGATAAAATATATCTACATTTAATATCCAAGACATATATCTACTGTATTTGTTAAGGAAATCCTCATAAACGTAAAACCTGTCAAATCTTTCGGAAATACCAGTCTCCCCCATACACCCATTCCTCCAAGAGGAAACTAAAGAATTGGGGAGCATGTCAATTAACCCAATGTTTGAAAACACCTCCCTAAAATAACCTGCAAGAGCATCACTTATTTCTCTACAACCACAAACATCTCTTTCTGATGAGGAGAAATTCAATTCTCTGCCAAAAATGAAACTTTCTAGGGATAGAACTCCATCCTACTTAATGTCGCCCCAGAAAGCCTGGTGATTCGAGTAATGGCCGTAACAATTTACAAAACTTACCATAGAGACCAAGTCCAAAGATATCACAATCAAAAGAATACCAGCAATAGATATATAGGGAAATATCAATATAGAACGGGAGTTCCAAGCAGATAAGAGACCCCCAAATAAACCCACAACATCAATGGAACACATCTCCCATCCTAGGAGAATATGAGAAAATACCTCATGATCCCTCTCTCCAAAAGTCATCGTCTCTTGTATAAGTATAATAGTAGGCTTAACATATTCACACAGTCTTCCGAAGGGCAAAATTTTTGGGTTTCCTCCCACTCCCCTCTATTTAAGAGAGACCATGATCATTTTTTGGTCCTAGTGAGGGCCTTCTGCGCTCTAAGGGCCCCATAACTAATAGAGGAGCAATTCAATGAAATTTCCTCAACAACGGGCTTGTCCACAATCACCGCCACCGATGGAGTCACCACACCAACTCCCCTAAGATCCATTCCCCCCAACACTGCACCCTTCTTGGAACATTTATCTCTAATACATTTTGACTTACGAAGAGGGGTCTTATGAGAAGAGAGAAAACTCGAAACATCAACCCCTCCCTTCAACGATTGTTTGGGGATAGTGCCCTCAGAAACCTATAAAGGATGATTCATAATCATATCTTTAAAAGAAGGAACCAAGGGTTTTAAAACCTCCTCGAGATTTTGAGACTCGGAAGGCTCTATCTAGGATTCCCCGGGATCCCCCACCTCCTAGGAACAAGACCAAATAAATTCATTAGGACTAGAACATTGAGAACAACCTTGTAATGATGGGCCCAATAACAAAATACACAGATTTGAAACCGAATCCCCCCTATCCAATTTATCACAAGCACCTTACACAAGACAAGGAACGAAAGGAGGGGCCCCTTCCTCGGACAAACCCGCCCCAGAAATCCCCCGACCACCTAGAAAAACTACCCCAGGAGATGACTCCACCATATTACTATTATTTATCAAATTTTCTAAAGATGAAAATTAAAGAGATGTAATATGGGCATGATCCATACCAGACAAGGAACATGACCGCTCCATAGGTGTAATTTATTAAAGAACCGCCTCCTCAATAATCGCAGGAATAGTTGCAGCACCAAAACCTTCAGAAATCCCATTAAAAGAAGAAACTATAGGATTTTCTTTCCCCTTCATGGAATATGTCAGATTGGGTTCAGGACACCTCTCCACTGGGCGAGGGAAATCCACCTTAAGGTGGTCGATCCTTCTATAAAATGAGCACCTAAAAGGGACTCACTAATAGTCCAAATGTTTCTCAAATGTAATGCCCCTCCAAATGACAACCAATTCCTTTAAGAGACCCTAACTGATATCAATCTTCATAAGAATTTTTGTGACCCTCTTATCATTTTCAGCAAGCTTCTTCTTGTCAACATGTAGAAATAGGCCAATATCATTTCCAATGGCAACACATACCTCAACATTCCAAAATTGGAGAGGAATCCCCAGAAGAAGTACCCACAAATGTCTGAAATGAAATTGTTCTTTCGATGGATCGAATGTGAAATGCCACCTTTTGAGTATCATGATGTCATCTCCACACATCCATGAAGCACCTAGAATTCTTGTCGCATCCTCTACCTTCTCAAACTAGAAGCAAAACCATCCTTTAAGTAAAGGATCACAAATCGACGTATAACTAAGAACGAACTTCCACATCTCCTTATCCCAAGCTTCAATCTCCCTCTGCGCCAAGACATAATAGCTAAACCTACCCACCAAAGTGAGAGTTGACATAGAAACAACATCCTCCATGCCAATATCCCTTCCTAGAACCAATGCCTGCTTTTCCGTTCTAATCTTTATGGTTTTTTTGCCTCTCCTGGCCCCAAAGTCACATTTTCGAGGAGCCACATCTACCACACCAAGAACCAACCCCTCCGGTATAGGAGACTACAAAGCCCTAGAACCCTCCACCACAACTTACAAGTGTCTTCCAAGTTTGAAAGTGAATGATTGGGGTCAACGTCAACTCCACCTAGCCTCGAGCCTGAATCCACATACCTCTTGAACATCAAATGTTTAGTCTCTCTTTATTGCCACCACAACTATTAAATTTCCTCGTCTGTCCGAAAAATCCCTTCCTTTGCTCATGTATCCTCATCCCGTGGATCCATGAGATATTCTAGGTCAACCTCCAGTTGTGAAAAATCCATGTGAAACACTATCCAAACACCAGGCATTGACCACCAACTATGAAGGCAAGGCGAGCTAGACAACAACCCACCTAGAAAAAAACTAAAGAGCGACCAACAGAAAGAGAGGAACCACCAACAAAACTCATCCTGAAAACAAAAATCCTGCAACAAGAAACTAGGCACCAAACCAAGACAAGTCACATCACCAAAAGTCAGGGCAAAGGCTTGGAAACCACACCCAAAATGCCACCAAGCACCCACAAAAAAAAAATTGGAACCCAACTAAATAGAAACCAAAAAAGAAGGCCAGAAGTCCACACTTTCAAAGCCTCAATTGTCAGGAATAAACGCCACCATCACATACATAGAAGACACCATGAACCATAAAACCCTCATTTCTTTTTGAAGTTTAAAAAATCGATGGATAATTACTATTTCATTATATTCATGGTTCATTTTAGAATTTTTTCACAATAATATCTTATAATAAAGATAGTTTAATGTAAGAGGTCATGGAATTGTTTTTTAAACATGTTTAGATGTATTTTGGTATATAATAATATATTTATCTTCTCTTTTGAAAATATTTGTGGAGATGGATGGATGATGAGTAATATTTTTGTCTATGGAAAACCAAAAATAATGAATAGGAACATAAGATAATTTTAACTTTGGCAAAAATTTGATAAAAACATTCAAAACCATGTGATATCAAAACTTCATATGCAAGATAATTTAACTTTTGCAAATTTGATTACAAACATCCAAATACATGCTATATCAAAACTCCATATCTAAAGTATTGTTATAAGCATGATGTGAAATATACTTCAATTTTTAAAGCTTGTCTGTATCGTCACTCCCTTTATCTTGTACGATTGTAAAGTTTGGGGGTGTATCATCTCTCGAGAGTCCCGGAGAAAGATCGAGCAAATTCAAAAACGTTTTATCAAGTATAATCTCAAAATTAAGAGCAACACACCCTATCCTATTCTCCTTATGGAAGTCGGTCTCCCCCGCATTGAAAGCATAGCTATGTGTAGATGCTTGATGTACAAGAATAATAAAAATGACATGATAGACCAAAGACTCCCTAAAATTGCTTTAAAATCTAGTCAAGGCCATCTTCGGCTCAAGAGAGGTTGGTACAAAGACGTCATGGCTTGGTTAAGTCATTGGGGGATTGACGAAAACAATGCTTTGCAAGATATCAACAACCTCAATAAAACTATCACATATAAGTTCAAAGTGAGAATGTGGGACGAGAAAGAGTTAGAGGGTAAAAGAAAGTTAAGATATTACAAGGAAGTCATTAATCCTAATATGGAAGACCAAACGTACCTCTCTATATTAATAAGTTCAAAGAAGAAGATTAATATAGCCAAGTTAAGAACAAACTCCCATGAGCTTCATAGCGAAACGGGACAATGGACAATTCCTAAAACACCATGGGAGGAAAGGATATGCTAGCTCTGTGAGTCCATGAGCATTGAGGACGAATCTCACTTTCTTTTAGAGTGCCCTGCGTACACCCACATTTGATTGCAGTTTCCTAATATTTGCTACAACTCTAATCTCCATGATCTTCTAAGTTGTCAAAATTATGGGAACCTAGGAACACTTCTTTCTCAGCTTTTCTTTCATAGGAATCAAATTTTACAAAAAATCCAAGTAATTCATTTATCTTCTCTTAAGGTATGATAGACCAAAGGGTCTCAGTGGATTAATCACCATCATCATCATCATATGTAAAATGCCTTTGATGTTTTAATGGTCAACTATCGAAAACAAATCTCAAACTTATTTTTAACATATTGATTCTATGTCTAACTATATTAATATTTTTCTTATATTTAATAATTTAATAGAAAGATAAAAACATATCATAAAGATCATTTAAACTAATTTAACATTATAATCAAAATATATTTAAAAAATATAAAATGTAAACTAACAACACAATATTTATTTTAAAAAACTCATGATAAAATTTCCAACCAAATGAAGAAATTTGTTTTTATTCTTTTATAACAAATACATAGATAATTAAATCCATTATGAAGTTATGAAAAAATATGATCTATTACAATCTTGTTATATCTGCCGAAGGCAGTTATATAGTAATCAATTTGGATTTTAATATTTTTACTTTTAATTTTTTTTAAATATTTATACAAAGTTTTCAATAGTTTTTAAAAATATATATATTAAATTTAATATTAAAAAATTAAAAAATAATTTTTATAATATTAAAATATCAATTTACTCATTTGTAATTCGTTGAAAACAATGATTAGACTAATTTCCCCTGCTTTGAGAGTTAACTGTCGGATTTTAAAAATATATTTAAATTTTAAAAATAGTTAACCTAATAGGTGGATGCTGCATTGAATAAAAACGTACGAGATTGGGTTTCGAGCTGGTACGGGCGCGCGCTAATAATACAAAATATTTTTCAATGTACATCACCCGAAGATATTGAAGTTGCATGATTTTTTTTATTTCATCCAAGATTAGGACGGTGATAATCGCGAGCTTCTTTCGGCATAAATGTCTCCCTGTTCGTGAGAACTTCGGCAAACTTTAATCACCACAGAGATTTGTCATTAACGAAGGGTTTGGATTTTTTGATTGGATGTGTTTTTCAAATAGAAATCTTGTAAAACAAGAAGTTTTTTTTTAAATCTTAAAATTAGATATTGTTTACTGTATATCTTGCCCATTGCTTTTTGCAATCCAATTTGTAGGTGTGAAAGGACTTTAAGATATTTTTATGTTTTCAACTGAGGTTTATTATATTTCAAAGGGATTTATATACATTGTATGAGTAGGTTTTCCTTTAGTTGATATCCAACATATAAATTTGAGAGTGAGTGAGGAACTTTGGAAAAGATTCAAAATGTATACAAAACATAGATTTAAAATTAAAGATTTTTAAAAGATGCAGGACTCTTATGTATTTAAGAGAATTTTTACTTTTTGTTATCCAATTTTTGTTGGTCTGTAGTAGGTTTTGGTTTAGTTGATGTTAATGGATATTGATAATGATATCATTAGTTGGTAAGGAACTTTGGAAAAGATATAATATATATAAAATTGTTAAAAAAGAGATAGATCTAAAATCAAATGCTTTTAAAAGAGGTATGATTCTCATCCACTTAAGACAATTATTGGTTTTTGTTATCCAATTTGTTGGTGTGAAAAGACCTTTTGATATTTTTATGGTTGAAATTTGAACACCAGGTTCTAGTTATATTTGAAAAGGGTTTGTATGTGTATTGTACCTGTAGGTTTTGGTTTAGTTGATATTGCTCATAGAAAGTTATCTTATTTGAAATTGATAGTTGTAACATCCCCTCCTATCATACCAGCATGATAGGGAGGATCGTGACGCTAAATTTGGGCATCTAGCCCCATAAACTTTTAACCAAGCATTCATACAGTATAAAAATTCATATGGGAATGTAAAATTATAAGGAAACACAGTGGAATTAAATTCATTAGCATATCCATCATTCATTCCAATATTCATCAAATGATAATTGCAAATTTACACAAGAGAATACTTATCTCAATAAGGTAGTCCCAAGCAACTGGCTATGCAACTGCAACATTCCACCCAACCATAGGCCAGTTGTGCTTATCAACCTCTTGATACAACTGCCACCCCCGAGCTGGGCATGATCTCTACGAGGAACTAGGGAATAGCAGACTCACACATAGCCAAGCATACACCAAGATGAGCCAAGCCAATCTGCAATTGGGTTTATCAGGCTGCTAGGAAATGGGAAGGAAGAATTGCTAAGCTAGTGAGCTCAACCACAGAGCTATGGGTACCCCTCCTAGATCTATTCAGCTTGGCACTCACAATGCCTACACACCCAACACAAGGAAATATTCTCTTCACTGCCACACAGTCCCTCAAGCCATACCTTCCTTTCTAGTGCTCTCAGGGTGTGCATAGAAAAGTAGCCAGCCCTCTTGATCTTCTTGATAGGTTACTCCCTACACTAGGTTTATCAAGCCAATTCTGTCCACTACCATTCCAATTTCTTGCTTACAGGTTCAAATCAAACAAGGATGCACCTAGCAGCAAAACTACACTTGTTGAGAATGAGAAAACGTTTCCAACAGTGGGATGCATGAGATGGGGTTTCCTGAGCTTTAGAAAAACGTGGGTAGACTCAAAGCGTATTGGCACTTGCAAAATTCGACTGGGAGAGCAAAACCCATTCCAGAAAAATGCCCCAGGGGCAAAAACGACCTCTTCCTCACTCCCAAATCGCGTCCCTCCTTCCCCAGCTGCTGCACAATACCAAAAACGAATTCCTGGGCATGGAAAAACGCAGGGTTATGGTGAAAAACATGAGCGTAGATTCCAGTGAGCTCAGTCTACGTGAGAGGAAGAACGTAATGGATGAGGAATTGCCTTAGGCAGCATTTCGTGGGGGTTTTCTTGCCCATCAAGCCAAAAATACGATTTCCAGGTTGATGGCTTGCCCATGCACGAAAATCAGACTGCCATACTTCTCCCATCCCAAGACATTAACTGCCCCAACCAATCTTTGGAAGAATTAAATGATTGGGTGCATGAGACAAAATGGATAGTTAAGAGTTCATGGGTTTTCACATTGCCACATGGGCTGACACCATTGGCTCAAGGGTTTGAACAATTTCCCTCCCTATTCCTTGTAGAATCATGCCCCATCTCTTTGTTGCATTGCATAGCTAGTTGGGGTTTTTCCATTAAAATTCGTATTTACATGATGTCTTATTTACATTGTGCCCATCTCGCACAAGAACCATAGGCATCTATTTTTAATTGCTGATACGTAAAATGCTAAATCAATGGTGGGGCCTTGGCCTTGAGCTCCTCACCATGATCAAATTACAATATTTACATCATTTACGATTTAATACAAAGGGGGTCAAAATGGGGACATTACATTCCCCTCCCCTTACATTAGCACTGTCCTCAGTGCTCATCAAAATTGAACAAAAATGGATATGCCACCCTCATGGCATCCTCCAGCTCCCATGTAGCCTCATCGGGACCGTAGTGCTTCCATTGCACCTTTACCTGTCCGATGGCTCGGTTCCGGAGCAATGTTACCCTCTTGTCTAGGATGCGCAATGGATCGGTTTGGAATTCTCCCTTAGGTTCCACCTGGATCACATCCCAATTAATCACATGGTTAGGATCATGTACATATTTCTTAAGCAAAGAGACATGAAAAACATTATGAGATTTAGTGCTAGCAGGCAATGCAAGTCTATATGCAACTGGTCCTATTCTTTCGAGCACTTCAAATGGCCCACAGTATCTAGGTGATAGCTTGGCACAGCTCCCAAGCTTCAAGGAACTCTTCCTTGATCAAACTCTAAGATATACATGATCCCCAACATTGAATTCCCTATGCACTCTATGTTTATCTGCATAGCTTTTTTGTCTATCCTGGGCTACTTTTAAATTATGTCTGATCTTGGCAACTTCTTGCTCCATTTCCTTAAGCAATTTTGGCACAAGTACAATTCTGTTCACCGGATTGTCCCAAGTCACTGGTGTCCTACACCTTCTGCCGTACAAAGCCTCATAAGGACTCATTCCCAATGATGCTTGTTTCCCATTGTTATATGTAAATTCTACCAAGTGTAGATAATCCTCCCACTTGGATGGTTTGTCCATTACATACATGCGGAGCATGTCTTCAAATACCCAATTTACTCTTTCAGTTTTCCCATCTGTTTGAGGATGGTATGCGGTACTAAAGCTTAGCTGTGTACTCAAATCTGCAAAGAGACCTTTCCAAAAATTGGAAGTGAACTTGGTATCCCTGTCAGAAATTATTGCCTTAGGCAACCCATGTAATCTGAAAATTTCTTTCATGAAAATATTTGCAATGGCATCGGCTTTATGTGTGGATTTAACCGGTATGAAATGTGTTGCCTTTGTTAACTTGTCCACCACAACCATGATGGAATCATGTTGTCTCTTAGTCATTGGAAATCCTGTAATAAAATCCATGGATATTACTTCCCATTTCCATTCTGGAATTGTCACTGGAAGCAATAAACCTGCTGGATGTTGGTGTTCACCCTTCACCTGTTGACATTCCATGCACTTAGAAATGTATTCAGTGACATTCTTCTTCATGCCTGGCCAGAAATAATATTTTCTTGCTGTAGCAATTGTTTTCTGATATCCTGGGTGACCAGAGTATGGAGCTTTATGGATCTCCTCCATAACCATTCTCCTTAAATCTGTCGCATTTGGAATATAGACTCTATTCTTATAAGTAAGAAGTCCGCCTTCTTCCAAATGATAGCCCTCATACTTCTTTTCAAGGTTTTGCTGCTGCAATTTGCCCTTTATCTGCTCATACACTTCATCCCCAACCATATGGTTAACAATCTGCTACTTCAAATCTGGTTGGCAAGTACTAAGCGCTGCCACATTCATTTCACGTATCTTCCTGCTGAGTGCATCAACCATCTTGTTTTATTTCCCTTTTATGTGTTTGATCTCAAAATCAAATTCACACAAGAATTCCAACCATCTAGCTTGCCTAGCATTTAAAGTTGGTTGATCAAACAAGTATTTCAGACCACAATGGTCTGTCCTTAACTCAAATTTTCTTCCCATTAAGTAATGCCTCCACATCTTTAAAGCATGTACTATGGCTGCGAGTTCTATATCATGAGTAGCATAGTTCTTCTCATGCTCCTTCAACTTTCTTGACTCATAGCATATCACGTGGTTGTCTTGCATAAGAACTCCTCCAAGTCCTTGTTTGCATGCATCGGTACATACCACAAAGTCTTTTTCTGGGTCTGCAATTTTCAAAATTGGTGCACTTGTAAGAAGATTCTTCAACCGTTGAAAACCTTCCTCACATCTTGGTGACCATTCAAACTTTATCCCCTTCTTTTGCAAAGAAGTGATCGGGTTTGCAACCTTGGAGAATCCCTCGATAAACCTTCTGTAGTAACCAGCAAGGCCCATAAAAGATCTCACATCAGTCACATTCCTTGGGGTTGGCCAATTCATAATGGTTTCAATCTTCTTAGGGTCTACAGATATTCCTTCGTCGGAGATGATGTGACCCAAATAATGAATTCTATCTTTATAAAAGTCACATTTTCTCAACTTGGCATACAGCTTATGCTCCCTTAATAATTGCATTGCCATTCTCAAATGTTCTTCATGCTCTTCTTCATTCTTAGAATAGATGAGAATGTCGTCTAGGAATACAAGAACAAACTCGTCCAAATACTTGCTAAAAACAGTATTCATGAGACACATGAATGTAGCTGGTGCATTTGTGAGACCGAATGGTACCACAACAAACTCATAGTGTCCATACCTTGTTCTAAAGGCTGTCTTATGAATATCTTCTTCTTTGATTCTTACCTGATGGTAACCAGACCTCAAGTCAATCTTTGAAAATACCTTTGCTCCTCTCATTTGGTCAAAAAGGTCATCAATTCGGGGCAATGGGTATTTGTTCTTCACAGTGACTTTGTTCAACTGCCTGTAGTCAATACATAACCTGAGTGTTCCATCTTTCTTTTTCACAAATAGAACAGGTGCTCCCCACGGGGACACACTTGGCCTAATATATTTCTTTTCCAGCAATTCTTGCAATTGCATCTTCAATTCTAGCAATTATGGGGTACTCATCCTGTAGGGTGTCTTAGACACTGGTGTCGCTCCTGGCACAAGTTCAATTGTAAAGTCAATGTCTCTCTTTGGAGGGAGTCCTGGGATCTCATCAGGAAAAACATCCTTGAATTCTTGCAATACATGATAGTCCTCCAATTTAAGAGTTTCACTCTCTGCTGCCTCTAAAATGTGGGCTGCATACAATTGACATCCCTTCCTATGGAACTTCTTCAGTTCCATGGCTGAAACCTGTCTAACAAAAGTCACCTTTGGAATGCCTTTTACAACCCTTGGGTTTCCTCCTTCGTCCATGCATTCAAATGTCTTATTGTAGTAGTCAAGTTTAACCCTGTGTGCTTCTAACCAATCCATTCCAATGAGAATATCGTAGGAACCTAGTGGCAAAATATTTAGATCTGCATAGGTGACTAGCCCATCCATCTCTAATGGACATTTCTCTACTATTTCACTAAATTTTCTCTTGGTTCCAGTGGCTTGTTGAACTAACCATGGTTTACTATGCTTTAATTTCTTGAAAGCACAAATCTCAACAATTCTAGGAGTGACATAATTGTGAGTAGATCCAGGATCAATCAAAATAGAAACAGATTGCTTAGCAATCTTACCTTCAACTTCAACCACAGTTGACTGATGATCTGCTTGGAGGTCATCTACTGTTGCATAGATTCTAGGGATTTTCCTTGCCATTTGACCCACAGTTCCAGCTCCTTGGATGTTGTGAACTTGATTTGCATTCCCATTCCTATGTGGACAGTTCCTAAGCATGTGGTCTCCTCCACAACCCCAACATTGAATTGGTTCTCTTCGCTCCTTTGGATCTCTCGGCTTGTCTCCCATATCCTAGTTAGCTTAGTCACAACTTGTGATGGTTGCTTTTGCTGATTCCGGAATTGAGGAGGCTTGAACCCCTTCTTCCTTTGATCAAATTTTTCGTTTTTCCTATCCTTCCATGCCTTATGGAATTTCGGTTTGCTTCTGTTCTGATCAAAGTAATACTTGGCCTTTCTTATGGCCTCCTCTAGAGTTCGAGGTTCATCAAACTCAATTCTATCCTTATATGACTGGGGCAGTCCACTTAGGAAACGCTGAATTTTCACCTTATCATCTCGAATGTACTTGACATACCTCAGCAGCTCCAAGAACTTGTTTTCATATTCTTCCATGGTTAATTGTCCCAATCTCAGCTCATGGAACTCTTTGATCTTATCATCATAGTACCTATCAGAGAGGTATTTCTGCTTGAAGTATTTCTTGAACTGCTTCCACACGATCTTCCTTTTGTTGATCTTCTTCACTTTCCTGGTGTGTTCCCACCATATATATGCTCTTCCATTCAGGTTGAAGATGTCTACCCTTGCCTTCATATTTCCCGAGTAGTCTTGGACTTGGAAATACTTTCTCATCCCAAGAAGCCAAGCCTCAGCTTCTTGACCGGACTTTATCTCTCCATCAAATGTAGGAGGTTTTGCCTTCTTAAATTCCCCATGTGAATTGTTCTTGTAGTGCTTCTTCCTCTTACTCATGCGAGATGAAGAGCTTGAACCCTCAATGGATTCTTCAGAGTTAGATGATTCATTAGAGGAGGTTTCTGGAGTATATGTTCTGTCTGTAGAAACTCTTCTGGGGCTACTGGCCCTCTTGCGGGAATTCCTTCTAGAGCTACTCCCACCCCATTCTAGATTTGATATCTGATGCCCAGAGTTTATTTGCCTTTGGATGTCTGTCAAACATGGTACCATGGCTGCATTCAGCTGATTTTCTTCTTCATAAGCTTTAATCATCCTTTCATTATCTTCCCTACAGCTTTGAAACTCCACCCCGAGGCTTCTCATGGTGGCTGCAATACCTGGAGGAGTCTCTTATTTTCTTCTCCCATTAGATTATGTTTCAGCATTTTCGACATGTATGTTCTCCCCCATGGCATCTGTCGCAGGCTCATAGGGATCCTGTGCATCCTCCATGATGTTGATTTTCTTGGCCCAACCAAGATTCAAAACTCTCTGACTGTATTATCTAGAGTGCTACCCTGAGGTAACTGTGACTCTGTGAAATGTGTTCATCAACACAATTGTTAGATGCATTACATTCTTAGGAATTCATAACTTACTTCATGCACGTGGGAAAATGCCATACTGACAATTCGTCAAATAAAAAACTACGAAATATGAGGGGGAAAAAGAAAGGGGGTCAAGGGGGCTTACCCCCTTGGAAGCAGGGAGGGTCAAGGGGAGCGCCCTCGTTTTTTTTTTTTTTTTTTTTTTTTAGAAAATCACGCCGCAATGGCGGTTCGCTGAATCCTGCCACAACGGGCGGTTTGCTGAATCCTGCCCCAATGGGAGGTTCACTGAACGCTCTGGAAATTGCGGGGCGGTTGGCTGAAGCCTTCCACAATTGCGGGGCCATTCGGCGAAGGCTCCCGCAGTTTCAGGACGGTTCGTGGCTTGCCTCCGTTGCGGGGCAGTTCACCAAACGCTTCCAAAATTTCGGGGAGGTTCGCGGCTTGCCTTCCGCAGTTGCGGAACGATTCGGTGAAGTCTTCCGCAGTTGCGGAACGATTCGGCGAAGTCTTCCATAGTTGCGGAACGATTCGGCGAAGTCTTCCACAATTTCGGAACGACTCGCCGAACTCTTCCGCGTTGCGGAACGACTCGCGGAATCCTTCCGCAATTTCGGAAGAGAATTCCTTCCGCCAAATTTCTTTTCGACGCCGACACTTAGAAAAAATTTCCGCGTTGCGGAACAACTTGCGGAATCCTTCCGTAGTTTCGGGACGTCTAGCAGAATGCTTCCGCAGTTTCAGGGCAACTTCCCGAAACAGACTTAAACCAAAAATTTTCAAAAACTCTTAGGAAAATTCAAAATCTTCTCTTCTTTTAGTGATGATTGGATTTGGCCCATACAGGTCGAATGCTGCAACCAGCAGCTCTGATACCAAACTGTAGTGTCCCCTCCTATCATACCAGCATGATAGGGAGGATCGTGATGCTAAATCTGGGCATCTAGCCCCATAAACTTTTAACCAAGCATTCACACAGTATAAAAATTCATATGGGAATGTAACATTATAAGGAAACACAGTGGAATTAAATAGATTAGCATATCCATCATTCATTCCAATATTCATCAAATGATAATTGCAAATTTACACAAGAGAATACTTATCTCAATAAGGTAGTCCCAAGCAACTGGCTATGCAACTGCAACGTTCCACCCAACCATAGGCCAGTTGTGCTTATCAACCTCTTGATACAACTGCCACCCCCGAGCGGGGCATGATCTCTACAAGGAACCAGGGAACAGCAGACTCACACATAGCCAAGCATACACCAAGATGAGCCAAGCTAATCTGCAATTGGGTTTATCAGGCTGCTAGGAAATGGGAAGGAAGAATTGCTAAGCTAGTGAGCTCAACCACAGAGCTATGGGTACCCCTCCTAGATCTATTCAGCATGGCACTCACAATGCCTACACACCCAACACAAGGAAGTATTCTCTTCACTGCCACACAGTCCCTCAAGCCATACCTTCCTTTCTAGTGCTCTTAGGGTGTGCATAGAAAAGTAGCCAGCCCTCTTGATCTTCTTGAGAGGTTACTCCCTACACTAGGTTTATCAAGCCAATTCTATCCACTACCATTCCAATTTCTTGCTTACAGGTTCAAATCAAACAAGGATGCACCTAGCAGCAAAACTACACTTGTTGAGCATGAGAAAATGTTTCCAACAGTGGGATGCATGAGATGGGGTTTCCTGAGCTTCAGAAAAATGTGGGTAGACTCAAAACGTATTGGCACTTGGAAAATTCGACTGGGAGAGCAAAACCCATTCCAGAAAAATGCCCCAGGGGTAAAAACGAACTCTCCCTCAGTCCCAAATCGTGTCCTTCCTTCCCCAGCTTCTGCACAATACCAAACACGAATTCCTGGGCATGGAAAAATGCAGGGTTATGGTGAAAAACGTGAGGGTAAATTCCAGTGAGCTCAGTTTGCGTGAGAGGAAGAATGTAATGGATGAGGAATTGCCTTAGGAAGCATTTCGTGGGGGTTTTCTTGCCCAGCAAGCCAAAAATACGATTTCCAGGTTGATGGCTTGCCCATGCACGAAAATCTGACTGCCATACTTCTCCCATCCCAAGACATTAACTGCCCCAACCAATCTTTGGAAGAATTAAATGATTGGGTGCATGAGACAAAATGGATAGTTAAGAGTTCATGCGTTTTCACATTGCCACATGCGCTGACACCATTGGCTCAAGGGTTTGAACAATTTCCCTCCCTATTCCTTGTAAAATCATGCCCCATCTCTTTGTTGCATTGCATAGCTAGTTGGGGTTTTTCCATTAAAATTCGTATTTACATGATGTCTTATTTACATTGTGCCCATCTCGCACAAAAACCATAGGCATCTATTTTTAATTGTCGATACGTAAAATGCTAAATCAATGGCGGGGCCTTGGCATTGAGCTCCTCACCATGATTAAATTACAATATTTACATAATTTACGATTTAATACAAAGGGGGTCAAAATGGGGACATTACATTCCCCTCCCCTTACATTAGCACTGTCCTCAGTGCTCATCAAAATTGAACAAAAATGGATATGCCACCCTCATGGCATCCTCCAGCTCCCATGTAGCCTCATCGGGACCGTAGTGCTTCCATTGCACCTTTACCTGTCCGATGGCTCGGTTCCGGAGCAATGTTACCCTCTTGTCTAGGATGCGCAATGGATCAGTTTGGAATTCTTCCTCAGGTTCCACCTGGATCACATCCCAATTAATCACATGGTTAGGATCATGTACATATTTCTTAAGCAAAGAGACATGAAAAGCATTATGAGATTTAGTGCTAGTAGGCAATGCAAGTCTATATGCAACTGGTCCTATTCTTTCGAGCACTTCAAATGGCCCACAGTATCTAGGTGATAGCTTGGCACAGCTCCCAAGCTTCAAGGAACTCTTCCTTGATCTCACTCTAAGATATACATGATCCCCAACATTGAATTCCCTATGCACTCTATGTTTATCTGCATAGCTTTTCTGTCTATCCTGGGATACTTTTAAATTCTGTCTGATCTTGGCAACTTCTTGCTCCATTTCCTTAAGCAATTCTGGCCCAAGTACAATTATGTTCACTGGATTGTCCCAAGTCACTGGTGTCCTACACCTTCTGCCGTACAAAGCCTCATAAGGACTCATTCCCAATGATGCTTGTTTCCCATTGTTATATGTAAATTCTACCAAGTGTAAATAATCCTCCCACTTGGATGGTTTGTCCATTACATACATGCGGAGCATGTCTTCAAGTACCCGATTTACTCTTTCGGTTTGCCCATCTGTTTGAGGATGGTATGCGGTACTAAAGCTTAGCTATGTACTCAAATCTGCAAAGAGACCTTTCCAAAAATTGGAAGTGAACTTGGTATCCCTATCAGAAATTATTGCCTTAGGCAACCCATGTAATCTGAAAATTTCCTTCATGAAAATATTTGCAATGGCATCGGCTTTATGTGTGGATTTAACCGGTATGAAATGTGTTGCCTTTGTTAACTTGTCCACCACAACCATGATGGAATCATGTTGTCTATTAGTCATTGGAAATCCTGTAATAAAATCCATGGATATTACTTCCCATTTCCATTCTGGAATTGGCACTGGAAGCAATAAACCTGCTAGATGTTGGTGTTCACCCTTCACCTGTTGACATTCCATGCACTTAGAAATGTATTCAGCGACATCCTTCTTCATGCCTGGCCAGAAATAATATTTTCTTGCTGTAGCAATTGTTTTCTGATATCCTGGGTGACCAGAGTATGGAGCTTTATGGATCTCATCCATAACCATTCTCCTTAAATCTGTCGCATTTGGAATATAGACTCTATTCTTATAAGTAAGAAGTCCGCCTTCTTCCAAATGATAGCCCTCATACTTCTTTTCAAGGTTTTGCTGCTGCAATTTGCCCTTTATCTACTCATACACTTCATCCCCAACCATATGGTTAACAATATGCTACTTCAAATCTGGTTGGCAAGTACTAAGCGCTGCCACATTCATTTCACGTATCTTCCTGCTGAGTGCATCAACCATCTTGTTTTCTTTCCCTTTTATGTGTTTGATCTCAAAATCAAATTCACACAAAAATTCCAACCATCTAGCTTGCCTAGCATTTAAAGTTGGTTGATCAAACAAGTATTTCAGATCACAATGGTCTGTCCTTAACTCAAATTTTCTTCCCATTAAGTAATGCCTCCACATCTTTAAAGCATGTACTATGGCTGCGAGTTCTATATCATGAGTAGCATAGTTCTTCTCATGCTCCTTCAAATTTCTTGACTCATAGCATATCACGTGGTTGTCTTGCATAAGAACTCCTCCAAGTCCTTGATTGCATGCATCGGTACATACAACAAAGTCTTTTTCTGGGTCTGCAATTTTCAAAATTGGTGCACTTGTAAGAAGATTCTTCAACCGTTGAAAACATTCCTCACATCTTGGTGACCATTCAAACTTTATCCCCTTCTTTTGCAAATAAGTGATCAGGTTTGCAACCTTGGAGAATCCCTCGATAAACCTTCTGTAGTAACCAGCAAGGCCCATAAAAGATCTCACATCAGTCACATTCCTTGGGGTTGGCCAATTCATAATGGTTTCAATCTTCTTAGGGTCTATAGATATTCCTTCGTCGGAGATGATGTGACCCAAATAATGAATTCTATCTTTATAAAAGTCACATTTGCTCAACTTGGCATACAGCTTATGCTCCCTTAATAATTGCATTGCCATTCTCAAATGTTCTTCATGCTCTTCTTCATTCTTAGAATAGATGAGAATGTCGTCTAGGAATACAAGAACAAACTCGTCCAAATACTTGCTAAAAACATTATTCATGAGACACATGAATGTAGCTGGTGCATTTGTGAGACCGAATGGTACCACTACAAACTCATAGTGTCCATACCTTGTTCTAAAGGATGTCTTATGAATATCTACTTCTTTGATTCTTACCTGATGGTAACCAGACCTCAAGTCAATCTTTGAAAATACCTTTGCTCCTCTCATTTGGTCAAAAAGGTCATCAATTCGGGGCAATGGGTATTTGTTCTTCACAGTGACTTTGTTCAACTGCCTGTAGTCAATACATAACCTGAGTGTTCCAACTTTCTTTTTCACAAATAGAACAGGTGCTCCCCACGGGGAGACACTTGGCCTAATATATTTCTTTTCCAGCAATTCTTGCAATTGCATCTTCAATTCTAGCAATTATGGGGTACTCATCCTGTAGGGTGTCTTAGACACTGGTGCCGCTCCTGGCACAAGTTCAATTGTAAAGTCAATGTCTCTCTTTGGAGGGAGTCCTGGGATCTCATCAGGAAAAACATCCTTGAATTCTTGCAATACATGATAGTCCTCCAATTTAAGAGTTTCACTCTCTGCTGCCTCTAAAATGTGGGCTGCATACAATTGACATCCCTTCCTATAGAACTTCTTCAGTTGCATGGCTGAAACCTGTCTAACAAAAGTCACCTTTGGAATGCCTTTTACAACCCTTGGGTTTCCTCCTTCGTCCATGCATTCAAATGTCTTATTGTAGCAGTCAAGTTTAACCCTGTGTGCTTCTAACCAATCCATTCCAATGAGAATATCGTAGGAACCTAGTGGCAAAATATTTAGATCTGCATAGGTGAATAGCCCATCCATCTCTAATGGACATTTCTCTACTATTTCACTAACTTTTCTCTTGGTTCCAGTGGCTTGTTGAACTAAACATGGTTTACTATGCTTTAATTTCTTGAAAGCACAAATCTCAACAATTCTAGGAGTGACATAATTGTGAGTAGATCCAGGATCAATCAAAATAGAAACAGATTGCTTCGCAATCTTACCTTCAAATTCAACCATAGTTGACTGATGATCTGCTTGGAGGTCATCTACTGCTGCATAGATTCTAGGGATTGTCCTTGCCATTTGACCCACAGTTCCAGCTCCTTGGATGTTGTGAACTTGATTTGCATTCCCATTCCTATGTGGACAGTTCCTAAGCATGTGGTCTCCTCCACAACCCCAACATTGAAGTGGTTCTCTTGGCTCCTTTGGATCTCTCGGCTTGTCTCCCATATCCTAGTTGGCTTAGTCACAACCTGTGATGGTTGCATTTGCTGATTCCGGAATTGAGGAGGCTTGAACCCCTTCTTCCTTTGATCAAACTTTTCGTTTTTCCTATCCTTCCATGCCTTATGGAATTCCGGTTTGCTTCTGTTCTGATCAAAGTAATACTTGGCCTTTCTTATGGCCTCCTCTAGAGTTCGAGGTTCATCGAACTCAATTCTATCTTTATATGACTGGGGCAGTCCACTTAGGAAACGCTGAATTTTCACCTTATCATCTCGAATGTACTTGACATACCTCAGCAGCTCCAAGAACTTGTTTGCATATTCTTCCATGGTCAATTGTCCCAATCTCAGCTCATGGAACTCTTTGATCTTATCATCATAGTACCTATCAGAGAGGTATTTCTGCTTGAAGTATTTCTTGAACTGCTTCCACACGATCTTCCTTTCGTTGATCTTCTTCACTTTCCTGGTGTGTTCCCACCATATAGATGCTCTTCCATTCAGGTTGAAGATGGCTACCCTTTCCTTCATATTTCCCGAGTAGTCTTGGACTTGGAAATACTTTCTCATCCCAAGAAGCCAAGCCTCAGCTTCTTGACCGAACTTTATCTCTCCATCAAATGTAGGAGGTTTTGCCTTCTTAAATTCCCCATGTGAATTGTTCTTGTAGTGCTTCTTCCTCTTACTCATGCGAGATGAAGAGCTTGAACCCTCAATGGATTCTTCAGAGTCAGATGATTCATTAGAGGAGGTTTCTGGAGTATATGTTCTGTCTGTAGAAACTCTTCTGGGGTTACTGGCCCTCTTGCGGGAATTCCTTCTAGAGCTACTCCCACCCCATTCTAGATTTGATATCTGATGCCTAGAGTTTATTTGCCTTTGGATGTCTTTCAAACTCGCTAGCATGGCTGCATTCAGCTGATTTTGTTCTTCCTAAGCTTTAATCATCCTTTCATTATCTTCCCTACAGTTTTGCAACTCCACCTCGAGGCTTCTCATGGTGGCTGCAATACCTGGAGGAGTCTCTTATTTTCTTCTCCCATTAGATTCTGTTTCAGCATTTTCAACATGTATGTTCTCCCCCATGGCATCTGTCTCAGGCTCATAGGGATCCTGTGCATCCTCCATGATGTTGATTTTCTTGGCCTAACCAAGATTCAAAACTCTCTGACTGTATTATCTAGAGTGCTACCCTACTGTAACTGTGACTCTGTGAAATGTGTTCATCAACACAATTGTTAGCTGCATTACATTCTTAGGAATTCATAACTTACTTCATGCACGTGGGAAAATGCCATACTGACAATTCGTCAAATCACAAACTAAGACATATGAGGGGGAAAAAGAAAGGGGGTCAAGGGGGCTTGTCCCCTTGGAAGCAGGGCGGGTCGAGGGCAGCGCCCTCGTTTTTTTTTTTTAGAAAATCACGCCGCAATGGCGGTTCGCTGAATCCTGCTGCAACGGGCGGTTCGCTGAATCCTGCCGCAATGGGCGGTTCACTGAACGCTCTGGCAATTGCGGGGCAGTTGGCTGAAGCCTTCCACAATTGCGGGGCCATTCGGCGAAGGCTCCCGCAGTTGCGGAGCCATTCGGCGAAGGCTCCCACAATTTCAGGACGGTTCGTGGCTTGCCTCCGTTGCGGGGCAGTTCACCGAACGCTTCCAAAATTTCGGGGAGGTTCGCGGCTTGCCTTCTGCAGTTGCGGAACGATTCGGTGAAGTCTTCCGCAGTTGCGGAACGATTCGACAAAGTCTTCCGCAGTTGCGGAACGATTCGGCGAAGTCTTCCATAGTTGCGGAACGATTCAGCGAAGTCTTCCACAATTTCGGAACGACTCGCCGAACTCTTCCGCGTTGCGGAACAATTCGCGGAATCCTTCCGCAATTTCGGAAGAGAATTCCTTCCGCCAAATTTCTTTTCGACGCCGACACTTAGAAAAAAATTTCGCGTTGCGGAACAACTTGCAGAATCCTTCCATAGTTTCGGGACGACTGGCGGAATGCTTCCACAGTTTCGGGGCAACTTCCCGAAATAGACTTAAACCAAAATTTTTCAAAAAATCTTAGGAAAATTCAAAATCTTCCCTTCTTTCTGTGATGATTGGATTTGGCCCATACAGGTCCAATGCTGCAACCAGCAGCTCTGATACCAAACTGTAGCGTCCCCTCCTATCATACCAGCATGATAGGGAGGATCGTGATGCTAAATCTGGGCATCTAGCCCCATAAACTTTTAACCAAGCATTCACACAATATAAAAATTCATATGGGAATGTAACATTATAAGGAAACACAGTGGAATTAAATTCATTAGCATATCCATCATTCATTCCAATATTCATCAAATGATAATTGCAAATTTACACAAGAGAATACTTATCTCAATAAGGTAGTCCCAAGCAACTGGCTATGCAACTGCAACATTCCACCCAACCATAGGCCAGTTGTGCTTATCAACCTCTTGATACAACTGCCACCCCCGAGCTGGGCATGATCTCTACAAGGAACCAGGGAACAACAGACTCACACATAGCCAAGCATACACCAAGATGATCCAAGCCAATCTGCAATTGGGTTTATCAGGCTGCTAGGAAATGGGAAGGAAGAATTGCTAAGCTAGTGATCTCAACCACAGAGCTATGGGTACCCCTCCCAGATCTATTCAGCTTGGCACTCACAATGCCTACACACCCAACACAAGGAAGTATTCTCTTCACTGCCACACAGTCCCTCAAGCCATACCTTCCTTTCTAGTGCTCTCAGGGTGTGCATAGAAAAGTAGCCAGCCCTCTTGATCTTCTTGAGAGGTTACTCCCTACACTAGGTTTATCAAGCCAATTCTGTCCAATACCATTCCAATTTCTTGCTTACAGGTTCAAATCAAACAATGATGCACCTAGCAGCAAAACTACACTTGCTGAGCATGAGAAAATGTTTCCAACAGTGGGATGCATGAGATGGGGTTTCCTGAGCTTCAGAAAAATGTGGGTAGACTCAAAACGTATTGGCACTTGGAAAATTCGACTGGGAGAGCAAAACCCATTCCAGAAAAATGCCCCAGGGGAAAAAACGACCTCTCCCTCAGTCCCAAATCGTGTCCATCCTTCCCCAGCTGCTGCACAATACCAAACACGAATTCCTGGGCATGGAAAAATGCAGGGTTATGGTGAAAAACGTGAGGGTAAATTCCAGTGAGCTCAGTTTGCGTGAGAGGAAGAACGTAATGGATGAGGAATTGCCTTAGGCAGCATTTCGTGGGGGTTTTCTTGCCCAGCAAGCCAAAAATACGATTTCCAGGTTGATGGCTTGCCCATGCACGAAAATCTGACTGCCATACTTCTCCCATCCCAAGACAATAACTGCCCCAACCAATCTTTGGAAGAATTAAATGATTGGGTGCATGAGACAAAATGGATAGTTAAGAGTTCATGGGTTTTCACATTGCCACATGAGCTGACACCATTGGCTCAAGGGTTTGAACAATTTCCCTCCCTATTCCTTGTAGAATCATGCCCCATCTCTTTGTTGCATTGCATAGCTAGTTGGGGTTTTTCCATTAAAATCCGTATTTACATGATGTCTTATTTACATTGTGCCCATCTCGCACAAGAACCATAGGCATCTATTTTTAATTGCCGATTCGTAAAATGCTAAATCAATGGTGGGGCCTTGGCCTTGAGCTCCTCACCATGATCAAATTACAATATTTACATCATTTACGATTTAAGACAAAGGGGGTCAAAATGGGGACATTACAATAGTGATATCACTAGTTGGTGAGGAACATTGGAAAAGATTCAATACATATAAAATTGTTAAAAGAAAACATAGATCTAAGATCAAAGGTTTTCAAAAGATGGATGATTCTTGTGCACTTAAGAGAATTTTTGAAAGATAAATGTTGATTTTGTTATTATTCTATTTGTACTTAAAAAATATAGTTTTTAATCATTAGGCATATGGATAGCTACTTTTCTCCAATAGTATTGCACGTTAGTTTCAGTGCTACTATTCTCCAATTAAGGCCTTCATTTCGTGATAAAGGAATGAAAGTATTTTATTCTATTAAACATGTAGCTATGTACAAATTTATATAACTCATAGTTAATGTGATATAATTTGGTTTACATTAAAATGCATGTCCATTAATATAATTTATAGTTAATGTTATATGATTTGATTTAAATTAATTAAAATGCATGTGTATATCGCACTAGCTGTTCATAAATATGAAATAAAATGCATGCCTATAAGTTTTAGGGAATTGCACTATCTATACATAAATATGAAGATTTTTAAACTTTTGTTAGAATTTTTTTCACTTAATTGCATAATTAAATAAATAATTGGAGCCGTTGCAAAACAACAATTATAACCACCATCAGTGGCATATGCCAAGCCAGTATAAAGAGTTTAAAGAAACCAAATAACATTCCAAACTTTAATTCCATAACAATTTTGGCTATGCATAATCAATGGTTACGTATTTGGTTATGCATAATCAATGGTTACGCATTCCTTTTAGGGTTCCCCACTCCTTCGTAACATAATTTAGGGTTATGCATTCATTTAAGTAATAAATGTTTTGAATAGAATTTTTTATATCTTTTAATAAAAATATTTCAATTCTTTGTACTTATATAAAATTAGAGTAAAATATTGTACAACTATATACAATTATTAATTAAATTACTTATAAACTATTTTTAAATAGCAGAAATACACAGCTTTGCTGCTATTTTCACTTATATATATTTATGTTTCTCCTCTATTTTTATATCTCTATTCTTTTTTTCATGATTATTTTTTTTAATATAAAACAACAAATTGTCACCGACCCTTTTTCTTCCTTCCAACTTCAATATAACACACTATCTTAATTTTAAAAATTAAGATCATGCATTTAATGCTTATAAAATGCATCATGGCAACCTAACTATTATACACTTTTTAAAGATAGTGCTCACTTAAGACTTGAAAATTGTTCTAATGGTTTTTTTTCAAAAGAATGAAAATAATTTGCATTGGTTATTATGATGATATAACCTTTTTTTCATGCCTCATGAAAGTTCAGGAGGCACGTTTTCCCTTTAAAAATATGTGAAAGTTACACATATTCCGTAACGTGATCTTCCCAATCATGCGCCTAAAAGGAATCCCAAAGTCATAAAGCAATGAATGTCGTATTCATAATTAGCTCTTTTGGTATTATATATTGGTTTTTAATTATCCCATCCTTATAATCCCTTGAACGTTGACAAATGAGATTACAGCAAATAAGCTTAGATTTAACGCCAATTATGAAGAAATTACAAGTCTTAGATTGATTTTTAAATGATGGTTGACAATTGTGAAATATGTTAATGGTTAGCTCGTTATCTTTTGGGTGATGATAGTCATGGTTGAAAGGGGTGGGTATAGTTGTTAGATATTTATGTTTGTTATTATTTTTCTTATATAATATAATAAGAGTTATGAAGAGGTAATGTTTTCCATGTTGTTACATGTTAGTGTGTAGGAACAGATGTTGTAGGAGGAATGAGAAGAAGCTATAGGAAGAACTATTTATGCAGAGTCGTCCTAGAGTTACTCTTCAACTTCACTTTATACTCTATTAATAAATTTTAATAATCCTTTGTTATGGACTCCTCCCTTGAGGTATAAAGAAGAGCTAACCTAAAGAGCATAAAAGTGCCAGTTGTGGTGACATTAACCTCCCTTTTAATTATCCATAAGCTACCATTTATTTTAGGGGTTGAAGATTTATGTATTCGAATACGTGAATGCGAGTTGATTCCAGTAAGTACATGGCTCAAGAAATCATAACTATCTCCATAGAAAAGTATACTAGCAAACTCCACCACTAACTGAAATCAAAGTTAATCAAAACCTCCAACATGAGAAATCAGACATATGGTGTCTATTTAATAGAGGAGAGGGAGGATGATCAATCTCGGAGTAGTGTCAAGAGACCAAATCTCGGAAAGAAACATCATAAAACTTAAAAATAAGAAATTGAAATCCTTCCAATAATTAAAAGTATTAACATCAAGTTTATCATTATATAAAGGATGATGATAAAAGAGATATAAGTAGGTTGACTATAACGTGCACATTTCAATTTTATGCATGGTTCCTTCTAAACCTTTAACGAAATATCACATTATGTTTGCCAAATATATATAGAAGTCCCATGGTGAGGAAATTGATTTGATTTTAAAATTATAATCTAATTTTAAAATTAGACTTTAATTAAATATTAAATTAACACAAATGAATACATGAGTCTTTAAGATCATGTAAATTGATTGATTTAATTTATTTTTTTAAAAAGAAAAATCTGTAACTTGTTATTTCAAAATGAATTTAAAGTTATAATATATATGTCAATGTTTTTAATATCGATTAATAAAGTCTCCTCAAGTACATGAAAATCTGAACCCAAAATTCAATGGCATATATGTATGATTTGCGACATTACGTTGTCTACAATCCAACAAGCTTATCCTTTTTAAAACGTCAGTTGACCTTTGGCTGATATTTGACAGCAATATGGGCTCGTTAGATATCTGACATTACAATGTCGAATATCCGACATCAACTCTTTTAATACCAGCATAGATCCATCTTAAACCTGTATCTATCAAGCACCAAGAGGGGTCCAATTTCTTCAGGTGTATTTCTTTTTTTAAATTTAAACTCAAGAAATTTAATCTCTTTTGATTGATAGATCCGGGTTTAAGTTTTAATTTTTTATTTTATAAACGAACATCTATTTTTTAATTACTTTTCATAATTTTATGAGCCAACATGGATTTTTTTAAATACTTACCATAATTTTACTTTTTTTTACATTTTAATTAATGGCCAACAATACATTTTACTTTTTTACTTTTCATTACATTTTACTTTTTTACTAGCCTAGGATTTAATTCAAACGAAAATACGCGTCCTTTTATTAATCGCCGACATAATATTAAATTTTTATTATTATTATGTTAAAGACAAACTTTATTTATTATGGCCGACTATAAGGACAAGCATGGACAAAAGTTACAGGATCTCCCCCATACTGGGTTGTAGAGCACCTTGTTTCACTCGGTGCAATAAACGTGGGATATAGGAGGTCGGATATCCGACCACATGGACGTCAGATATCCGACCACATGGCCATCGGATATCTGACTCATATGACTTTATAAACCATTGGATATCCGACCCATATTACTTTATAAGAGGTCGGATATCCGACCCATATTATTTTATAGGATGTCAGATATCCAACACAGGTTCCCACAAACAAAAGACAAAGTTCGACGACATTTTCCGTCGGTGGTATGGCAAGGTCGTCCGATTCTTTGGAAGGGCCATCATATTTCCGACGACTGTGGGGAATTAAAAAAAAAAAATACTAGTAGATTTTGCTAAACATCGTAAAATGATGACATAAGATCCGATAACAACAAAAATTATGGAGAGGATTTTATCCCTTTGAAATCCACCTAATATATTAGCAATTTTTTTTTTTTTGTGCAAGGAGGTACAGAAGTAAAAGACATGCCTCCCGTCCAAAGTTATGTTTAGGAAATTTTCAGTGTTTCACACTTAAAATTAATTTTGCTAGCAATATGTAGCATTTTTTGTCTCCATTTCACTCAAGTTGGAAAAATGCACAAGATGTATTTCATACAAGGAGAAACGCTAGTTTTTCATAGCATCTCCAATATCTAATTCTTTCCGGTCGTCACCATTAGCCATATCCTATAGGTTGTTTGAGATGTATTCATGCATATTCCAAGGAGGGCTACTCAGAACCAGAAAGAAGTAGATTGGACTAGACAAAATAGCAAGGGATTAGACACAGTAGCAAGGACCAAAAATTACTGGACCAAGTAGTGTTACACATGAGTTTCATTTGAGCTTCTACAAGATTGGGTATTAGAGATAGCACTGATCAAGGTGTATCTTTGACCCATGTTTGACACGATCAAGCTTCAGAAACCCAAATGGTCAACTTCAACAACAACAAAAAAAACAATATCTCTCCTGTCAGCTGACTCCACAAGCACATGTTCAGGCCTTGATACCATTTGAAGCTCAAATTTCATTTTTTTACAAGAAATCAAGAAAATCTTGATCACACAAACTGTATGAATATTAAATGCCAATTCAACTCAAAAATTGCTCCATGCATAAATTATGATTTCAGATCTCCATCAATTTACATATTAAGGGAAACTGAGCATATCACCATTAGATGTCTCTTCCTATTAACCAAGACATCTTACCATGAATGAAAATAACAAGAGTTGTGTAATTTTCGTAGGTGATCATCAATGTAGTGAAGAATCTATATTTCCAGGAACTCCAAACAATGTTACAATTTTAGTCAAGGAAACGAAAAGTTGAAGTTCAGGTGTTGAAGTTCAAGAATTTTTATAGCAATTTAGAAAGTTAAAGAACGAAATATGATACTTTGGAGTTTAAAGCATTTTTGTAAAAGAATCAAAGACTACATATCATGCAATTAAGGCAAAAAATTGTTATGTTTCCTGAGGAACAAAATGTCTATGGACATTACATATTTCTTTGTCTTCTTGCTGCCAAGGTTACAGTTTAAGAAATTGGAAGACAATTATAAAGTCTTAGTTTTTATTATTTTCAGTTTTGTCTCTTCATTGTTCTTGATAAAACTGCTATAGCCTAAAGATGAAAACATTATTCGCATTTCAGTCATACCAAGATAAATTTTGCTCTATCTTTTGTTCAATACACAGGAAAGAATAATTTTGGGCTGCAACGATAACAAAAGCATTAAAAATGCAAGAGATCAAGATGGATTTGAAAAGTAAGTTTTGAGCATTGTACACAATTGCTATAGATTATGTGATCTTGGTTTCTATGGTTATTTCAATATTAAGCTTGAGAATTGTATCCCCCCCATCTGTACAATGGAATCAATGCGTATACCTACTGCCTCAAGGCAGGTCTGGTATCATCTAATGCTATGGAGGTGTCCCTTACAGAACCCTACATCAAAAACATAGAAAAAATCATCTAAATGAAACCAAAATACTCACGGAAACAACATAATAAGAAAACATTTTGACGTATTTAAATTGTACAATTACAATCAAGTTTACCTATTTCCCCGAGGCTGTTTTCATCTCATCAACAGTCGGCTGGTTTTCCCAATCAACATGTTAGGATATTCCTATACTCCATCCGAGTCCTACCAGCATTTTCATTATTTGCATCTTCAGTCTTGCATGCATTTCTGCATGCAGCATGCATGCAATTGCATGCATCCCAGTCATCAGTCCCAGCACCTAGCCCTCAGTTAGCTAGCCCCGGGAGCTTCTTACTGATCAGTTTTAGCCCTCCTAGAGCTTAGTGCACCCTTCTTACTTGATTTTAGGAAGCCACTCGTCCTCTCTCACCTACCACTCAATTGCACTTCAGTTATCTTTAGTTCCTCCCTTGATTTAAGGAAAGACTGACTCTCAACTGACTGTATCACTCCGATGGACCTCCAATGAGACTAGACTTCCCATTCTGACTCTAGTTAGATCCTCATGCGCCCTCCACTGAGCCTCCTTCATTCAATTAGTGCCAGTTACACCTACCACACTCAGTTAGACTCAGTTTGACTGATGGTTGACAATTACTTGTGTTAGTTTTTTCATAATTTACTTCAATCTGATCTAGGATCTTAACTGAGAGAACAACATGTACAGCATATCAATCATGGACAATAATGCAAGCACACAAGAGACACAGAGTTTACTTGGAGAAAACCATAAAGGTGAAAAACCCCAATAACTTCCTCATAGATAGATAGAGCAATGATACAACCCAAGCATAAGAGATTGACATCTCCTAGCAGCAGCTTCTCCTACTCCACAAGTGCGCCACTCTCCAAAGAGTGTCAGAGAGAATAGAATGATCAAATAGAGTGCCTCCCGCACTCTATTTATACTTGACTTGACTTGCCTAATAACCTTTACTAGGTCGGCCTTAACTTAACCACATAATATAATGCTGACTGGGCCGACCCCCAATAGGGTGGTCTAATAACCCTTTGACCCACATGACTTATACAGGGCTGACCCCAACAAGGTGGTCTAATAACCCATCAAGTATAAGTTACGACACTTACAATATAAATGACGACACTTCCGTATAGAGGAATAATAACATCTCTATAGGAATACAATATACATATATGTGAAATACATTCCGAAGTTACATATATATCAACAACTTGAGCATTGATGACTCCACCGATGATGAGATAGACTACTAGTTGTGCTCCGATGGCACTCTAGTGATCTTTTGATCACTCCATGAAGGCCAATTCGAATTGCCACCTTGGCATTTGAATTCCTCATTCATTGTATTATTTATTTGTCCATTTGTGATTAATGAATTAGTGTGTGAAGTATTTTTGCTTCTATCCGAGTTCTACTGTATTATTATTCTGTTGCTCATCTTACTGCATTGACCACTCTTAATCTTATTCCTAAATTCTTTCTTGTGAGGTATACATCATCTCTTAGATCTGCTATGAGTATTTTCACATGGTATCAGAGCATGTTGAGAGTATTGTGTATCTCCATTCCTGAGAGTTTTTTGCAGGTTATTATCAAGATTTCGAGTGCAGCTGTTGCAACAGTTTCTGCATTTTTGCAGCAGTAGCAGTTGCAGATATTTTTTATTGCTTTTGCAGGTCTTCTACAGCTTCCATGTTTTCAGAAGATTCTCCTCTTTATCTATTCAACTATGTTGAAATGAAACAAAAAATGACAGCATATTTGAAGAGACATGATCTCTTTGATTATTGTTTTGAAAGAGGGTTCGAATCCTCTAAAGAAGAGAATGACTGGTTAGATGAAGGTGGAAGAGCTATTGCAGCCATGATGTATGCTATGTCTCGAAGCATGGTATTCTACTCCCTTGATGTTGAATATGTTAAATCTCCAAAAGAGCTATGGGCCCACCTGGATGAAAGATTTGGCAGATAGAATGAAGGGATTGGTCCAAACCCTTTCGAGAGAAAGAAAAGTGATGCATTCACCCTCCTTGATGATATCATTGATCATGAATCAGTATCAAATATATCTCATATTGAAGCTAGCCACAAAGAAGAATAACTTGTAGATTCTACACTCATGCTCCAAATTTCTTCTATTACGAATTATGTGCTAGTTCACACTCTAGAAATTGCAGAAGGTCCTAAATCCTCTCTTGCACCAGAGTTTGTTGGTTTGCATCATGATCACATGAATGTTTCGGAGGTAAAATCATCCATTGGAGATAATGCATTCGCTCTCCCTGATCAATCACCTCTTATTTACTACTATATGATCATTATTTCATGCTTTCAGAAGGTTATTGAAGACTATGGCCATTGCCATTTGCTTGGGATAATTTCTCATGCAGATCATGGTTTTGATCTCACCTCTACTGGTTCAAAGGAGATCTCGAGAAACCATTGCTATTCACTTGGGATAATTTCTCATGCATTTATTGGTTTTGATCTCACCTCTAATGGTTCAAAGGAGATCTCAAGAAACCATGATTCAAGTCTTGGATCTGATTTGGAATCCAAGCAATTACTACTTGGGATAATTTCTCATGCATATGATAGTTTTGATCTCACCCTTGCTGGTTCAAAGGAGATCTCAAGAAACTATTCTTCAAGTCTTAAATCTAATTTGGATTTCAAGCAATCATTTGATGGTTCTTTTTGGCATAATCTCACCCATGATGGTTCGAAGGAGAAGACAAAAGACTATCTGCAGATTCATAGATTTGATCCTACCTCAGCTGATTCGAATCACAAGTTCAAGGATCATCCTCATACTTTTGGATTTGTTCTCATCACATTCGATCTGAAGAGAAAGTACAAGCACATGCTTTTTGAGCATGATCCACTTCTTCCCAAGAAGAAGATACCTCCAGACATATGACCAAGCATCACACCTGCTTGATTTTGGAGCATTTTTTTTTTGGTGCCCTATAGTCTATTTTGAGGGGGGGTATTTTTTCCATGAGGCTTTCCCCATTTCCTCGGTTTATTGACTATTATTATTATTCATTGTATTGGGTGACCTTTGGTCTTAGTTACCAGGGCCCAGGATGGATTAAGGGGGGGTGTTAGGATATTCCCATACTCCATCCTAGTCCTACCAACATTTTCATTATTTGCATCTTCAGTCTTGCATGCAGCATACATTTTGCATGCATCCCAGTCATCAGTCCCAGCACCTAGCCCTCAGTTAGCTAGCCCCGGGAGCTTCTTACTGATCAGTTTTAGCCCTCCTAGAGCTTAGTGTGCCCTTCTTCCTTGATTTTAGGAAGCCACTCGTCCTCTCTCACCTACCACTCAGTTGCACTTCAGTTATCTTTAGTTCCTTCCTTGATTTAAGGAAAGACTGACTCTCATTTGGCTGTATCACTCCGATGGACCTCCAGTGAGACTAGACTGCCCATTCTTACTCTAGTTAGCTCCTCATGCGCCCTCCACTGAGCCTCCTTCATTCAGTTAGTTCCAGTTACACCTACCACACTCAGTTAGACTCAGTTTGACTGATGGTTGACAGTTACTTGAGCATTGATGACTCCACTGATGATGAGATAGACTACTAATTGTGCTCCGATGACACTCTAGTGATCTTTTGATCACTCCATGAAGGCCAATTCGAATTTCCATCTTGGCATTCGAATTCCTCATGCATTGTATTATTTATTTGTCCATTTGTGATTAATGAATTAGTGTGTGAAGTATTTTTGCTTCTATCTAAGTTCTACTGTATTATTATTCTGTTGCTCATCTTACTGCATTGACCACTCTTAATCTTATTCCTAAATTCTTTCTTGTGAGGTATACATCATCTCTTAGATCTGTTGTGAGGATTTTCACACAACACTTTGCAACAAATATACAAATAACATTATATAAACCAAACAAAAACTCATGAAAAAACATAACAAAAAAAACTCTTTTTTCATATTATATTTGTACTATTACAAAGATGTATACATGTTGCCTCGAGGAAGTTGTACTCCTCTAACCAACTGCTAGGGAGATGCCCCGATCACTACCCTGCAAAGTAAATATAGAAAATTTTAAAAAAAATTATAACAATAGACTAACGAAAAATCCTTAAGATGTTAAATTCATTAAGAAAATGTTGGTTAAATTGTTAGATGTACCACTTCCATAGTAACCGTGTTTGTATCTACTCGATTCAAATTGTAATTAATAAAAAACTCTTCCCCTGCAGCTATTGATTTAATGGCACATACAAAAACACGGTTTCCTTCACACCCCTCAAATATGAAGTTGGGTTTCTTAATTGTAGACCATGGTTGTGTACTATTTATAAACCCCGCAATATTCCCTATGGCTTTTGTCCTTCCGTCAATGTACAATGTTGCTCCTTTATTTTGATCTTTGCCTTTCAGTTGTAAATAATTTGTTGACAATCCATATCTGCGCATACTTCATGTATATTGTACCAGGCACATCCAATCTTTGTAGTTGTAATAGGGTACAACATACTCCATCAATTGTGTACATCTGTCGTAACTAACCTTTATCCCATCCATGCAAAACAACCCCAAACCATGTAATGAGGACGGTGCAATTCGATATACCCTCTCATTCACACAAAAATTTGTGTTCAGTTGAGGAAGATCCTTGGGTACCCATTGTTTCACTAGATGTTTGTACCTCAAGGGCACCTTGATGTCACCTATTATCTCATCATCATAGGAACATGACCCTCCTTTCAGCGAGAAAAAAATCGACACGTTTATGGAATTTTCTTCTGATCTTTTGACATCTAGTTGATATAACTCTTGTAGACCTACTGGATGTCTCACTTTCCGCTAGCCTTCCTAAAATCCCCTCGCTCGAGGAAGACAAATCTGACAAATACCTGTTTGGTTCTACCTACAGCATGGGAAAAAGTTCAAATAGGACCTTGTTGGGTATGCATAATTCATATTAGAAAATCACAAAGCATTACAACATTCATTTTCCACTATCATCATAAATAGTTAGCATGCATCCCCAAAGCTTAAAAATGCATTTTTTGATTAGTAAGGGATTTTTCCTTTAATTTCAATGCATGTTCAAAATTGGAAAAAATGGCCAAAATTAATTTTTGAATGCCTCAAGTTCGTATAAGAAGGAATCCAAAATGACTCAAGAAACGATGGATTTCAAACCTTGGGTTTGAATCGAGATTAATTAATTGTGTCACTCTACAAGTCTCAATACCTAGAGTGTAAATTAACCATAATCATCACAATCATGTCATGCACTAGAGTGTATATTAACCTAGAGTGTATATTAACCAATTGAAACAATAATGGTTGAGGAAGAAACTACTAAATAAACTAAGTTAACCATGGAGGATTCACACCACTTCCTCCCAACATAACACATGTCGGTTCTCCTATCCAACAATTTTATACAACTTGACCCTATTCACATCACATATGGGATGGAAACTACATGAAAAAATTTCCTCTTATTGTAAGGTAACATTTGCACAAATCTTCTAGTAGTCCCAAACTTAGTGGTAGGGAATAACTCTAGTTTTCCCAACCTCAAATCAACCTTGTAGATGTTGACGTTAATAGCTTTTTTTTGGTTGAGTTTTTGTGCTTAGATTAACATATGAGTACACACCTTTATATGTTGTTTGGTGATGAAAGGTTTGAGATTTAAAGGTAATGATGAGATATGATTGTTGTATGTTTATTGATGCCACAAAAATCTAAATTTGTATATATGAAATGAGCTATGGATGCACCCTCTAGTCTACCCTTGGATGTTGGTGATAATTTTGTTTGCTAGGGAAATATTAGACCTCTAATGCTCTCACCTACCAATACAATATGTCTCTATTATCCTGCAAATTCTGTATTAGAAAGCCTCAAAATCATGGCTCTATTGACACAGTTTTATTGTTAATGGTTACATCATTTAGAACTACCCTCAACAATTTTGCAATATGCAAAAAAATATGATAAGATGGACCCAACTCCTACTACAAGTCAATCTCATACTTCTCCACTCATGTGAGTAGTCCCCAAGAAGTTCTTCATCTCCACATCATGAAAAGCAAAAAAGGAAATAGGGTCTAAACAACCTAAACCCTTTAAAATTTGTTATTTTATCTTCTCAAGAATGAACCATGAGGTTTCCCTTTACACCAGTCATCTTTACAGATGATATTGCTACTAAAACTACTCCTAAAGTTAGGGTGTCAAATTTTGTATAGCTTATCCAGTCTCCACTTTCAATGCCAAAGTTACCACAAAGGTTGCAATTGGAAAGGATTGCCTTGAATTATACCAGCAGAAGAGATGTCCCCGAACTATGGTATTGATGTCACCCTCATGGACCTTTCCATCCCTTAGTTTTTCAATTGTCATTGGTTCTACTAAAGAGGTGGCATGTTTTGTTGGCCAAGGAAATCTGAAATACTACTCTTATCAAATATTATATGGGTATTTCAATGATAAATGTCATGCCTTGTAGGAAAAAATACAAAGGCTCCTTATTGAACTGTAACAAGAAATACAAGAACTTACCTTTAGGAAGAACAACAAAAACCTGAATTCAACAATATAGGCATAAGTCAGATCTATTTAGTTTTTATTGATAGCTTTTTGCTAGGTGTATGCTACAGGTAAGTGCATATAATGAACAGTTTAATACCATGTCAGTGAAGATTGCGAGGTTCATATCATAAAGTATTCCAAATCCAATTTTCTTCATTTAACACAATAGGAATAAAGTTTGGGATATGCCCGCAAGGGGATTGAAATATGCCCGCAAGGGTTTTGGGATATGCCCACAAGGGGCTTGAAATATGGCCACATAAGGGGCTATGAAATATGCCCACAAGGGTCTTGGGTATGCCCGCACAAGGGTTTAAATATGCCCGCACAAGGCATTACTATATGCCCACAAGTGGCTTGAAATATGCCCACAAGGGGATTGGGATATGCCCGCAAGGGGATTGAAATATGGCCACACAAAGGGCTATGAAATATACCTGCAAGGGGATTTGGTATGCCCGCACAAGGGTTTAAATATGCCCACACAAGGCATATATTAATATATGCCCGCACAAGGCATATATTAATATATGCCCGCACAAGGCATTAATATATGCCTGCATAGGAGTTTAAATATGCCCACAAAGGAATTAATATATTCCCGCAATAGCTCCTTGTAACTACCTCTTATTTGACATTGCCAACCCCGAATTGACACAATGTAATAGGAGATGCATTGAAAATGCCCGCATCTGTTGTAACGCCCATATTTTGATTAGGCATATTTATCACTTAGACACACCATACTTTATTTTCTTATATATTCTGTTGAACTCAGCTCGACTGAGTAAACTATATTACGATATGATGGACCTCATTATATGATGTTACCTTGTTTTATGATTTCACCATGATTATGATGTTACTATATTATGCGGTTACGATGTCATGATTATCATATGATTTCTTTATTTTACGATTACAGTATATGTTTATATGTTTTCATTAATAAGATGTGAAATATATGATTCGGTACATGGATACGTCTTCTTATATGAATTATTGAAGTGTTATATGTCATACGCATCTATGATGAACTAAAAAGGTTACATGAAATAAAATGATTTTTGATAACATGGATCAATTGGCGATCAATGGGAAATGTTTTCTATAAATTTGTATTTTGCGAAATACTAACCTACAGGACACAAGGGCTATGGGATATCCAGTTACTTAATCTGATATATTGAAAAGAAAAAAAACATGTTCGTATAGTAAACCTTAGCAGCCAGAAATGATGATACGATAACACAAACTGATAATCCCGATAGCAGCAAAGTATGAGTCGATAAGGGCATAGGCCCAATATGTTGAGAGGGATGGATGTGTTTCCCACCCTATGTTTCCATGAGACCCGAGGTCATGGGAGGGACGTGCTAAGACATGCTCCCCATGTTGTTGTGATGACGATGGTCGGATTCCTGCTAGGGGAGGATAGGTCCGCTGTTCAGCCGACGCTATCACTCTCAAGTTCTATGTGGTCAGGTCGGTGAGTCCGACATCTACTTTTGTACTAGCAGAGGAAGGATATGGAGGATGGAGGACGTAGGTTATGATGGGAGGATGTGTTAGTTAGTACTATTGAGGGTTGAGTATTCCTTGATTCCGATTTAGTGGTAGTAGGTACCCTTCCTTGTACATGATTGATTAAACTAATGTAAAGATAAAGATAATGATGTGAAATCGTAAAGAATTAATTGTTAAATAACTGAGGATGTTAATGTACTTGTACTATGTATATTATGCTTGTTCTTCTACATGGGGGTAAATACTACTATTAGTTAGCAGGTATGCATAGGCAGGATGGGGTTTGTCTATAGTACATTTATGATCTGTGCATATGCTGGCCACGCATGCACACCTTGCACATGTACACTAGTATCGATATACAAACACTTAACATATTGAATAAATGTATAAGTCGTCATAAGTAATTATGTTAATCATGCATTGATTGAATTCAGATAATGAATATAAAGTTATTTAAGATGTGTATAACAAGTCAATTAAGCTATGTATTACTTGTTGGTAAACATTGTGATAAACAATTGAGACAAGTGTCATCAGTTCACATTGTCATCTGAGAATTGTTGTAAATAAGGTAATGGTACTGTCTAATTAATTAGTAAGATTGTTTAAGCCCTTAAGGGTGCTTTGTTTAGAAGAACGACGATACTATGTAGATGTTAGGGTACTCATGTGATAAACAAATGATTTAAAAGACATTTTTATTAAATTCACCATTTATTATTACTTTGTGGTGATTTAATTAATATTATTACTTAATTAATGTTATTTTAATAATATTACTACCCATGTCATAACAATTGCAATATAGGTAAAAATTTAAATATTGATTAATAAATGATTAGAGTGTGATTATTTCCATTACTAAGTTAAAAATAATAGGATAACAATTCTTGAATGGATGTGATGTGATGGAAAATGGTTAAAACTATTTATTTATTCAATACAAATCTTAGAAATTAAATTTCAAGATAAGTCGTCTTGACGGATGAGGTAAACCACTAAGACACACCTTATCCAAGTTGAAAAGGTCAACCATTTATATAATATTTTATTAATTACACTAATAACATTAAATAAAAAGGTGGTGAATAGACTTGTAATTAATAAACCTTGTCCCGAATGGATAACCTTTGGGTAATGATTCCCACCGTAATAAATACTTATGACCATCAATCAAAATCAAATAAATTTACCGTGAGTGTAATTGATTATTCGGTACATTAAGTGTGAAAAATACATTTTTATAATGTAACATGTATGAATGAACTAAGGGAAAGGAGTAAATGTTTCAAGGGCTCAAGAGGGGGAGTTTGGGGTGGTGGAGTAAGCCCAAGGTCTTCTCGAGGAAGGAAATGTATATAGAGGGGGAGAAAGTTGAAGGTAGGGGGAGAGAGCTTTAAGGGGAGAAAAAGGTTTGAGAACAGAGAAAAGGTTTGGAGAACCTAAGTAAATACTGCTCTCGGGATTATCAGATTGTGAGCTCGGGGGCTTGGAAATCCTTTGATTTCCAAGGGCCAGCAAGATAATAGCTGGTCGGTAGGGTGGACAAATCATCTTGGCTGACTAAGAGAATATAAACATAACCTGCTACAACCTACGGTCTACTAGCATTAGCATCAGGTAATTTCCTTGATTATTTATTTTATTTAATTATTATGTGAAAACATACTATGAAACCTGCATATACCTTGATACTTACTGATTTATTACTGTGAAACATATTCTTATGCTAAAAACACAAATTGTTGAAGGAAAATATTGATATGTTAGTTTATTTTTAAATACGAATGTATGATTATTGAAGACAAAACAATATACTAAATGTCATTTAAAAGCATAGAATTTTCATTAGAAATTTACTCACATATACTTGAATAAGTTAATACATAGAAAATTAACTCAGAAATTTTACTTAGTGCACTGCTGTAAAAACCAGAGCACTACAGATGGTATCAGAGCTTTTGTTCAAACTCTTGAACCTACAGGCCTATTCATGCTTCACCTAGAAAATCTACTTGATATTTTACCTACTTGACCTCCAGCCATAGTAAGCTTCCAAGGTACACCTGCAAGCCGCAACAAACAAGAGAGTAAATATATATGTAATAAGTAAATAAATAAATAAATGTATAGCAGAGAGGGATGAGTTAGATTGGTTGGTACGCTATTGCAAAAACAAAATAATAATACAAATTCCTCATATGAAAGGTGAATTATCATAGTAGGTTACAAGTATTGACTAAGCGTAAGCAAGCATTCAAGGGAATAGAATAATATATTTTTCTTTAAGTGTAAATGCAGAGCTTAGTCCTATGCATTATTGCACATAAAAAAAATATAATAATAATAATAAAATAAAATAAAAATAAAAATACTTTCTTGATCAGTAAATCAATCTTCGGATACTGTAAATCAATCTTTGATTTCTAACATACCAATAAGCTTCCCGTGAAAATTAAATTTAACTCGTGCTCTCTGTCATTTGACACTCCCGCTAGGGTCAGCTTACCTGCCACCAATTGATCCAGTTGCATATATATAACTCTTTGCGACAATACAGATCAAGCTCTTGACCTATTACGATGTATCTTCCATGCTCAACTATTCAAGATAGAGGCAGGTAGGCGTAGATCTCAATCGAGTATTCCCATGTAAGAAGGAATATTTGGACGGTTCCAGACCTTATCCCTAGTACGCGAAATGAAGGTCTCTTACTACCCATAACTGAACATCCAAAGCCCCGTCACTAACAAAAGCTAAAATCAGTATTTCACGTTTTCCCTTACCGCCTTTGTTAATCCATCTCAGACCTTTTTATGTTGACAAAATTCAGGATCTTTTGGGAATGGGAATTGTAAAATTCCAAATCTTTTATCCAGGGACATGTTCCATACCCACGTGGAGCTATTTTGGGGATGCTCTTAAAAAGAATCTGCAAAATTTTGCAGAGCGTTGTTCCCATCTATCATATTAATTTACACAAAAGTAGTTTAAGTTTAACTGGTAAACAGGTTTTTCTAAGTAAATGATCACACCCTAGTCAAGATCTATGGTAAAGTATCCTTGTCATTGAAATTTTTTATTTATCATGTTGGGGAGTGGAGTTGAGAGAGGAGAAAAAGTTTTATAATCCCATTTCTAGGGAGTCTCCTTCATTTTGATTTACTTACCAAAGTCCGCAATAATGCGAGCAGGACTAAGCACAGTGCTGCAAACTAGTAGCCCCTGATAGCCATCTGCGCCAGGCTTGCTTGGCGTCAACTTCAAGTTTAGGGTTGGTGCTGAAGTCATGGGCATAGAAACGATGACATTAGAAGACTCAAGGAAATCCTTTAGTGAAATGGTTCGCGTAGGGGAGAAGAGCCTGAAGCCGTGCAAAAAGGTGAAACCCTAGCGCAGCTTCAGAATGGAAATAATAAAAGTATAGTTGGGCCCAGCCCTAGCTCTGGACAGCTGAGAGCTTACTAAGCGGCCTACAGCCAAACCCGAAGGTACCCATAAATACAACAGCAGTCCAAGCACCAAGCTCACTTACAAGCTTACCTTTCTTTTGTTCCTTATAAAAGTTATAACAGGCCCAGCCCTACCGCTCAACAACGAGAGCCAATCGTGCAGCAAGTGCCAGGTCAAATGTAGACTCGCGCGCACCATAACATCCAAGAAATACAGACAAATCTCGTGTATATCCAAAATGCCATTGCTTCACTTCAGAGAGAAATTGGGAAATTACATGAATACTCAAAGATGTCCGGGAAAATGCCGATGGGGATTGCTAAAAGCATCATACACGGAGCCTTAAAAAACCAAAAAAAGAAAAAAAAATACTTAAACATGGGAAGTGAGTAAAGCAGACACTGCGAGTTACAAGGGATAGTGAAAAATACATTCACTTGCATACAAATAATTTAGACGATAACCAGAAGTTTTCCATTATATTTAAGTTTTCCCTGGCATTTTAAATGTCACTGGGAACGACAGCTTCAAAGAGGGTTAAGAATACCAGAGCGATTGTGCAGAGACTCTTTATTTTCCATTGCCAAAACTAGAGGATCCATTCAGGGATTGCACAACTTCTCTAACCCAACCTACGGAACCTTGGTCGCGGAAACCCAAACTCTGTTGAACCCGCACTTCTCGCAAAAACATGGGCAACAGGGCCTTGCAACATTACATGAAACGCATGCACCTGCAAACCTCTGCGCCACCTCTGATCCTTGTTGTGTATAAGCCCTCTCAAAGAAATGAATACCACTAAGCCGTAAACCATTGCCGTAAGGTCTAAATGCAAATGCTAGAAAATGAGTACTACTGAGACTGGAAACGATGAAGACAAACCCAATTCTAAAAGGACGAGTCAATCTTAAGCCACAAGTCTCAGGCCCAACACACAAGCATCCAGAAGAGTCCACAAGGAGAGCCGCGGATCCATAGCTCGAACACCCAGCTCGCGTAAATGCTAGGTAGATTAGGAAATAAGAAATACCTGTAACAGCCTCCTCAGGTTTGTGCCAATGCTTCTACCATAGAAGCCGGATCAAAAGCTCCTTCCTATCTGAAACCCTAAGCGAGCTTGCATAGAGTTGCAAAGCTAAAACTCCAAGAGAGAGGGTGGAAATGGCCGCACCTTGGGGATTGACCCTATTTAGGGTTTTCCCACTCTTGCATGGTGGTGGATTGACAAGAGGAGCCGCGTGGCCACACCTTTTGCATAGCCGAGGGTTGAGTGAAAAGGGCTAAGTGGTCGAGTGAATTTGCCTTATTTATTTTTATTTATTTTATTTAAATTTAGTTTTAGTGTTATAACCTAGTTTTTGGCAAATTTCGTATATAATTATATAGTGTTAGTGTTATTTTATTTAAATTTAATTAAATTTCGTATATATTTATATAGTGTTATAAACCTAGGTTTTGTTAAGAATTAAAATTTAATATTTAAAAATATAAAGTTACTCATAAACTTTAATTAAAGAGTTCATCATAGATTTTAAAATTATAAGGTTAATTATAGTGAGATTGATGATTAAACATATAAATTAATAAGGTTAATGATTATGAGATTAACAAAGATTAAGCCCTAAACGTTTAGAATTAAATAAATGTTAGGGTTGATGCGAAATAGAATGTTATTCCAAATGTCCATTTGAAATTTGTAAATCGAGGTTGATGTTAAAAATATTTAATTGACCAATATCAAATGGTCGTAGAGTTTAATTTGAAACCGTGGAATTTACGTAGGAATCTTTAGTAGATTTAGTGTAGGGTGGCCTCAAAATGGCAGGATTGAATCGCCCTGAACTATAGCACTCTTTCAAAAATGCATCTCTTCATAATCAACCAACAAACTAGTAATATGACATTTTATTTCCATAATTCAAGACCAATCATGGTAACAACACACAGAGGTCGAGGTCGGGGTCAAGGTCGACCATCGTCAATGCCACCTCCGCCACCGTCATCACCGCCAACACCGCCATGACCAACCTCAACACCAGAAATGTAGATCATAATAAGGTCTTTGGAGGCTATTATGACCATGATGAATAGACAGTCGGAAAGGGCCATTGAGGTGAAAACCACTCAAGTGATTCGAGAGAACTCTGAAAGGGCACATGGCCCAAGACAGGAACCACTTCAGGACATATCGAGGGAGTTGCAAAAGATAAAGGTTCCAGAGTTTTCAGGAGGACGACCCGGTAAGCATGCTGAAGCATGGCTGGAAGGCATGAAGAGATGCTTCACGTTGAATGAGTACACATCTAGTTCCAAGGCTACGATGGCCGTCTTTCAGCTTAAAGGTGATGCTTTGAATTGGTGGTCAGATCTCGAGAAGCAGTTGCACCTTACTCCTCTTACAACTTCTTGGGAACTGTTTGAGGAGAGATTCCACAAAAATTATTTGCCAAATTATTACAAGGAAGAACAGGCAGGTGCACTCCATGCCTTAGTACAGGGAGACAAGACAGTGGAGGAGTATGAATCTCGGTTTATGGAACTAGTAAAATATGTTCCTTACCTAGATGCAGATGATTGTCAGGTAAAGCGTTTTATGTATGGACTTAACTACAAGATTAGGGCTGCTGTGCGGATGTGGAAGCCAACTTCAGTTGCCATGGCAGTTGAGTATGCTCGTTATGCAGCTGATATGTCAGATGGAAAAGGGGGTAATAAGTTGACAGGAACCAATCAGTATGTTTCAGGGAAGGCGTCACGTCCTTACTTCAGGGCAGGACAATCTAGACCTCCTCCTTACGGTAACAGGTTCACACCGAGGGGTAATACTTCAGTTAACTCAATCTCACAGGCATCGTCTGCAACCCACCAAAGTCAGGGATGTACACAAGGAAGTTCCTATAGGGGATCAAGGGGTTTTAGAGGACCCCAGGGAAGGAACTCATCTCAGAGGATTCCTCCGAGCAACATCCAAGCCCCTCCCAATCTCTCTTGTTGGGGATGCGGAGGTCCTCATTTCCAGCGAGACTGTGCCAAGGGTCAGTCAAGCAGCAGGCACAGGGAAGGAAAAGCACCCATGGATAGTTCGGGTAACAATCATCGGATTCATGTAGCGGTTCATAACCACCAAGCAGAACATCAGTCTACCATAGTAGAATCCACTGGTAAAGTAAACAATGTCAAACTTAAAATTTTGTTTGATCCGGGAGCAACTGATAGTTTTATTTCACCATTTGCATTAGATAAATGTGGGTTGGCAGCCTACGAGCACAATGATTTCAAACTAGTTGAAATGGCTTCAGGATCTAAGCAAACAGTAGGTCTTAAAGTGAGGAGTTGTGAGGTTGACTTAGGAGTATGCACCACTAAGTTGGATGCTTATGTCACCAATTTGGGGACTTATGACCTCATTATTGGCATGGATTGGTTAGAAGGCCATAGAGATTTCTTAGACTGCTATGCGAAGAAGGTGTTGTGCCTCGATGACAAGGGAAGGACAATTCAAATCCAAGGCTTGAAGAGGAAGGTATCCCTCTGTTTCATCTCTATGGTGAAAGCTAAGCGGTGCCTAAGACAAGGATGCCAGTTGTTCGTAGTGGAGGCCGTGAGCGATAGTAAAGGACCTTCCTTGAATTCTTACCCAGTACTTTCTGAGTTCAAGGATGTCTTTCCGAAGGAATTGCCAGGACTACCTCCAGAAAGAGAGCTCGATTTCACAATCGAACTAAAACATGGTGCAGAGCCTATCTCAAAAACTCCTTATAGAATGGCAACTCCAGAGCTCTGTGAGTTACATATCCAGTTAAAAGAGTTGCTAGATTTGGGACTGATTAGACCTAGTATCTCGCCATGGGGAGCACCAGTGATCTTCGTTAATAAGAAGGATGGATCTCTGCAACTGTGCATAGATTACAAAGATTTGAACAAAGCCACAGTGAAGAACAGGTATCCCATACCAAGAATCGATGGCCTCTTTGATCAAATGAAAGGTGCGTCAGTCTTCTCAGAGATTGATTTACGATCAGGGTATCACCAGTTGAGGATCAAGGAGGCGACATTCCTAAGACTACCTTTCGAACTCGATTTGGGCATTATGAGTTTGTAGTGGTACTATTTGGTTTGACCAATGCTCCAGCTGTATTCATGAGCCTCATGAATGGTGTCTTCCAAAAATACTTGGACCGCTTTGTTTAGGTCTTCTTAGATGATATTCTTATCTATTCTAAGAATGAGAAGGAGCATGAGGAACACTTGCGGTTAGTCTTGACATGCTTAAGAGAACATAAACTTTATGGTAAATTATCAAAGTGTTCCTTCTTCCAAAAAGAGATTCACTACTTGGGGCACATCATCTCAAGTGAAGGGATCTCTGTAGACCCAGAAAAGGTAAAGGCCATTGAAGATTGGCCAATTCCAAGGAATGCTCATGAGGTGCGCAGCTTCATGGGGTTAGCAGGCTATTACCATAGGTTTGTGGAAGGATTTTCTAAAATTACAAAACCTATTACCACCTTGCAACGCAAGGGAATCCAGTATGAATGGACTGGTGAATGCGATGCCACTTTTACAGAGTTAAAGAGATTGTTGACAAGTGCACAGATCTTGCGGGTACCAGACATGGATAAAGATTTCACGATATGCACCGACACCTCGAAGCAAGGACTAGGAGCAGTGTTGATGTAGGAAGGTGGGGTAATAGCTTATGCATCTCGAAAGTTGAAACCTCATGAGGAGCAGTATGCCACGCATGATCTAGAATTGGCAGCAGTAATGTTGGCACTAAAATTATGGAGGCACTACCTAGTTGGTAGAAGCTTCACCCTTAAAACAGACCATCAGAGCTTGCAGTACATCTTTACCCAAAGGGATTTGAATGCCAGGCAAAGGAGATGGAGTGATTTCATGAGTGAGTATGACTTTGGTATCTCTTACATCAAAGGAAAAGAGAATGTGGTGGAAGACGCTCTAAGCCAAAGACCGAGACTTTTCTCCTTAATTCCCTTGAAGGTGGACTTGAGGGAAAGAGTACTAGGAAAACTATTGGGCGATAGTTGGTATCGAAAAGTAACCCCAGCTATTCAGAATGGAAAGGAACAGGAATTGAAGTATGATGGGTACCACCTTGAGGAAGATGGATTGTTGCAGTATCAGGGAAGGATGTATGCTCCTAAGGAAGGTGATATCAGGGAAACAATCCTTAGAGAGGCCCATAGATCACATTACTGTGTGCATCCAGGGGTGAAGAAGATGTATACTGACATGAAGAAACTCTTCTTCTGGCCAGGTATGAAGATGGATGTAGTGGATTTTGTTTCGAAGTGCCTTGAGTGTCAACAAGTTAAGGCAGATCATCGTCACTCGGCCGGTCTCCTACAACCACATGATATTATGACTAAATGGGAAGTCATTTCCATGGACTTCGTTGTAGGATTACCACTCACATCTATGAGACATAATGCTATTTTGGTGGTAGTCGAAAAACTGACCAAAAGCGCTCACTTCATTCCAGTCAGATACACCTATGATGTGACAGATGTGGCAAGGGTATTCATAAATGAGATTGTACGTCTTCATGGAGTTCCTAAAAAGATAATCTCTGACAGAGATCCTAAGTTCACCTCGAGATTTTGGACAAGCATGCAGTTAGCATTAGGGACACAATTGAACTTAAGCTCAGCTTATCACCTCGAGACAGATGGACAGATAGAGAGGGTGAATCAAGTGATGGAGGACATGCTTAGGATGTATGTTATGGATCAACAGACACAGTGGGAGAAATATCTTCCTTTAGTGGAGTTTGCATACAACAATAGTCATCACAGCTCCATTGGTATGCCGCCATATCAAGCATTGTATGGGAGGCCATGCAGGATGCCACTCAGTTGGGACAGGTTAGAGGATCGAGTTTTAATTGGGCCTGAATTGATTCAGGAAATGGAGGAACAAGTGTTACAGATTAGGCAGCGGTTGAAGGAAGCGCAGGATAGGCAAAAGAGTTACGTTGATGCACACAGATCAGATTGAAGTTATGGAGTAGGGGACCGTGTATTTATTCACATCAGACCAAATAAAAGTACCATTCGGTTTGGGAAGGGTACCAAGTTGTCACCTCGCTTTATAGGTCCATTTGAGATTCTTGAGAAAATCGGACCAATTGCTTATCATCTTGCGCTGCCACCCCCACTTGCATAAAGCTCATAATGTATTTCATGTTTCTGTATTACGACATTACATAGCTGACAAGACTCACAAAATTCATTGGAAGGAATTGCAGGTCTCGGATGAGGGAACCTTTAGGGTCGAACCATTACGTATACTTGATCGTAGGGTTCAACAGCTCTGTAGTTGCCATGTGGACCAAGTTAAGGTCCAATGGGACAAGTATAGCCCAGGGTCTGCTACCTGGGAGGATGCAGAGACCATGCATCGAGATTTTCCCTCACTATTTTGACCATGACTTCGGGACAAAGTTTCCCGAAGGGTGGGTGTATGTAACACCCATATTTTGATTAGGCATATTTATCAGTTAGACACACCATACTTTATTTTCTTATATATTCTGTTGAACTCAGCTCGACTGAGTAAACTATATTACGATATGATGGACCTCATTATATGATGTTACCTTGTTTTATGATTTCACCATGATTATGATGTTACTATGTTATGCGGTTACAATGTCATGATTATCATATGATTTCTTTATTTTATGATTACAGTATATGTTTATATGTGTTCATTAATAAGATGTGAAATATATGATTCGGTACATGGATACCATCTTCTTATATGAATTATTGAAGTGTTATATGTCATACACATCTATGATGAACTAAAAAGGTTACATGAAATAAAATGATTTTTGATAACATGGATCAATTGGCGATCAATGGGAAATGCTTTCTATAAATTTGTATTTTGCGAAATACTAACCTACAGGACACAAGGGCTATGGGATAGCCAGTTACTTGATCTGATATATTGAAAAGAAAAAAAACATGTTCGTACAGTAAACCTTAGCAGCCAAAAATGATGATACGATAACAGAAACTGATAATCCGGATAGCAGCAAAGTATGAGTCAATAAGGGCGTAGGCCCAGTATGTTGAGAGGGATGGATGTGTTTCCCACCCTATGTTTCCATGAGACCCGAGGTCGTGGGAGGGCCATGCTGAGACACGCTCCCCATATTGTTGTGATGACGATGGTCGGATGCCTGCTAGGGGAGGATAGGTCCGTTGTTCAGCCGACGCTATCGCTCTCAAGTTCTATGTGGTCAGGTCGGTGAGTCCGACATCCACTTTTGTACTAGCAGAGGAAGGATAGGGAGGATGCAGGACGTAGGTTATGATGGGAGGATGTGTTAGTTAGTACTTTTGAGGGTTGAGTATTTCTTGATTCCGAGTTAGTGGTAACCCTTCCTTGTACATGATTGATTAAAATAATGTAAAGATAAAGATAATGATGTGAAATCGTAAAGAATTAACTGTTAAATAACTGAGGATGTTAATGTACTTGTACTATGTATATTATGCTTGTTCTTCTACATGGGGGTAAATACTACTATTAGTTAGCAGGTATGCATAGGCGGGATGGGGTTTGTCTATAGTACATTTATGATCTGTGCATACACTGGCCATGCATGCACACCTTGCACATGTACACTAGTATCGATATACAAACACTTAACATATTGAATAAATGTATAAATCGTCATAAGTAATTATGTTAATCACGCATTGATCGAATTCAGATAATGAATATAAAGTTATTTAAGATGTGTAAAACAAGTCAATTAAGCTATGTATTACTTGTTGGTAAACATTGTGATAAACAATTAAGACAAGTGTTGTCAGTTCACATTGTCATCTGAGAATTGTTGTAAATAAGGTAACGGTACTGTCTAATTAATTAGTAAGATTGTTTAAGCCCTTAAGGGTGCTTTGTTTAGAAGAACGACGATACTATGTAGATGTTAGGGTACTCATGTGATAAACAAATGATTTAAAAGACATTTTTATTAAATTCACCATTTATTATTACTTTGTGGTGATTTAATTAATATTATTACTTAATTGATGTTATTTTAATAATATTACTACCCATGTCATAACAATTGCAATATAGGTAAAAATTTAAATATTGATTAATAAATGATTAGAGTGTGATTATTTCCATTACTAAGTTAAAAATAATAGGATAACAATTCTTGAATGGATGTGATGTGATGGAAAATGGTTAAAACTATTTATTTATTCAATAGGAATCTTAGAAATTAAATTTCAAGATAAGTCATCTTGACGGATGAGGTAAACCACTAAGACACACCTTGTCCAAGTTGAAAAGGTCAACCATTTATATAATATTCTATTAATTACACTAATAACATTAAATACAAAGGTGGTGAATAGACTTGTAATTAATAAACCTTGTCCCGAATGGATAACCTTTGGGTAATGATTCCCACCATAATAAATACTTGCAACCATCAATCAAAATCAAATAAATTTACCGTCAGTGTAATTGATTATTCGGTACATTAAGTGTGAAAAATACATTTTTATAATGTAACGTGTAGGAATGAACTAAGGGAAAGGAGTAAATGTTTGAGGGGCTCAAGAGGGGGAGTTTGGGGCAGTGGAGTAAGCCCAAGGTCCTCTCGAGGAAGGAAATGTATATAGAGGGGGAGAAAGTTGAAGGTAGGGGGAGAGATTTTTAAGGGGAGAAAAAGGTTTGAGAACAGAGAAAAGGTTTGGAGAACCTAAGTAAATACTGCTCTCGGGATTATCAGATTGTGAGCTCGGGGGCTTGGAAATCCTTTTATTTCCAAGGGCCAGCAAGATAATAGCTGGTCAGTAGGGTGGACACATCATCTTGGCTGACTAAGAGAATATAAACATAACCTGCTACAACCTACGGTCTACTAGCATCAGCATCAGGTAATTTCCTTGATTATTTATTTTATTTAATTATTATGTGGAAACATACTCTGAAACCTGCATATACCTTGCTACTTACTGATTTATTACTGTGAAACATATTCTTATGCTAAAAACACAAATTGTTGAAGGAAAATATTGATATGTTAGTTTATTTTTAAATACGAATGTATGATTATTGAAGACAAAACAGTATACTAAATGTCATTTAAAAGCATAGAATTTTCATTAGAAATTTACTTAGATATACCTGAATAAGTTAATACATAGAAAATTAACTCAGAAATTTTACTTAGTGCACTGCTGTAAAAACCAGAGCACTACATTTGTCCACAAATGATGAAGAAATACCCGCAAGATGCTCTCAATATGAGAAAATGTATGCAGCTAGTTTTTAAAAGGTCTCTAAATGGCCGCAGAAATGAATAAAGGTTGTGAAAATGTCCATCAAAATGCCTGAATGTGAGATTAAAATGCTCGTAGGAATAATGTAATGTTTGTTTCTCAGTCAGAATTTCCAAAGAAGTGCATGCATCACATAGTAACTATGCTCGTAGGAGATGGCTGGTGTGTGTAAGGTGCCTACAGTTGGAGAAAAAAAAATGCAGCATTGAAAATATGCCCGCCTGATAAGTATGCACAACACGTAGAAAATGCTTGCATTAGAGTAAAAGATGCCCGCAATAGCTTTAAAATGCACGTAGCTTCCTTGGAAATGCACGCATACTCACTGAAATGCCCGCCAATGTTAGGAGATGCATTGAAAATGCCTGCATCTATCCAGAAATGATGAAGAATTACCTGCAAGATGCTCTCAATATGAGAAAATGTTTGCAACTAGTTTTTAAAAGGTCTCTAAATTCCCACAGAAATGAATAAAAGGTTGTGAAAATGTCCATCAAAATGCTCGCATGTGAGATTAAAATTCCCGCAGGCATAATGTAATGTTCGTTGCTCAGTCAAAATTTCCAAAGAAGTGCACGCAACACATAGTAACTATGCCCGCAGGAGATAGCTGGTGTGTGCACGGTGCCCACACTTGGAGAAAAAAAAAATGCTTGTAGCATTGAAAATATGCTTGCCTGATAAGTATGCACAAAACAGAAAATTCCTGCATGAGAGTAAAATATGCTCGCAATAGCTTGAAAATTCCCACAACTTCCTTGGAAATTCACGCATACTCACTGAAATGCTCGCACTAATATGTTAAGTGCCTGCAGGCATGAAGAGAAATGCACAAGAATGCCTGTAGACAGAGGAGATATGCACGCAAATGTCCAAAAATGCTCGCTACTCACCAGAAATGCATGCAGTTTTAGATACAACATTTAAATTTGATTCCTATACAAGTTGTTAAAGATTGATTCCAAGGCATTCAAGGGTTATACTAGATTTATCAATTCAAAGGTTTTTCTTCAATCTTGACAAACCATAGAATGAGCAGGTTATAATTGACAAGTTCGGGCTTGTTTGAAGAACTCCAAATATTATGTTACTCTGGGTGAAAACAAGTTGTAGTTAATGTTGAAATTTCATGTGGAATGATATTTGTCTAAGATCAACAAATCCTTATACGAAGCTCCAATACAATTATTAAACTCTGTTTTGATGAGCCAACATTATGACTTATCAAGATTTGATTTCGGGGAGAGATTTGTTTTGAAGATAAAGTCTAATAATGTTGAAGACTTCTAGAACTGATCCTTGGTAAAGATTACTATGTATATAAGGGAATGATATTTCAGGACATGTCATTGGCATTTCTCTTCGACTTCAGAGGAAAGATGAAGGTCCGAGCTCTGAGTGCTTGATTAATTTGAGAATTCTTAGTATGAGGAGTATCTTCATAGGGGGAGTATGTAATAGGAGCATATGGCTCAGTCACTAAAGCAATTTACATAAAGGGGGAGAATACATCAAGGGTAGCAAGTCCGAAGTTATGAAGGTGGCCAACAAAGGAGTCCAAGAGGAGCCCGAAGATATGGTCTAATAGGTGAAGGGAGGCCAAGTTTGGAAAGGTTACACCCACAGATGCCAAATTTGCATGCAAGAAAATAAACGCTATACCATCATCCATGCATCCATGCAATAGATCCTTGTATTTACCTCTTATTTGACCTTCCAAAGAGATTGAATGTCAAATAGGTCAAATATATGCAATAGCTCCTTGTAACTACCTCTTTTTTGGGTTGGTTTCTCCAAGGTGCCATTCTAAGTGATAATAGGAGGAATGGAAAGACATAGCATTACCTGTAAATATTATTCTCCAGGCTAATGCTACTGCAGAAAAAACATAAGGTTCACATAATACCGAATCCAAACATGTCCATGGCATGATTCCCAATCCATTGAACTCGCCCTATGGTTCCTACCCCCGGTCTAGGGTTCATACATTCCCCATAATACATGGCTTGAAATGGAACCCTCCCAAAGAATTTGTGGCCAAAGGAGAGAGATGGACCCTAAATATTAATCAATTTTCCATTTATATTGATTTTTAAGGGAAAACAAACAGATACAGTAATAAAATTTAGGGCTTCACTCATAGACTTGGGAGGCATTGCCTCTTCTAAATGGGTGCACGCGCGAGATGCTGAAGATGCACGACCATGGCCACAATCCAACTTTGATCATAGCTCACAACTAAGCTCAATGAATTGTTTCATAGAATCCCCAGACAGTTCTGCTCACAAAAAAAACTCAAAGGGTGCACGCATGAGAGGAAGATACACTGCCACAATCCAACACAGCTCAAAGCTCACAGCTCGACGAAAACAGTGGTTCTGTAGGTGCCTTGGAATGCTTTGCTCAGAGGTGACAGAACTCAAAGGGTGCACGCACGAGATGCCAGTTACAATGAAGCAAGTCGATGCGTGGGAGGTAGAAAGGTATGTATGTTATTTTGTTTGGATTTTTTTTGTATTGTTTTTTGTGTATTGTTTGTATTTTATATAAAATGTTGTTTTTTATTTGTTAATTTGTTTTTGTATTGATTTTTTTTATGTATTTGAGATGGCCTTTGGATGGGATTGATCTCGAGAGAGACATTATTTAGAACAATACTTACAAGTTTTGGATCTGATTTTCTTATTTCTACCACTTGAATAAGGTTAACCTTTATATTTTAACCCTTACAATATAATCCTCAAACACGTTGACACCATCTATTTAGAGGTTGGAGAGTTCAGTTTCAAGTTGGTTTACCTAAGTAGTATTCACCGTTTCAAAGAGAGTTTTGAATGTATCCCAACTTTCCTTTGCATATTTGTTATCCTTGGTATGATGAATGACATGACAGTCGACATGAATAATGATCTACCCAAGAGCTTCATTCTACTTCAAACACATGAATTTCCATACTTATAAGTTAATTGAAAGGGGTGGTTAGCTTTGCAATTTCTTTGACAAAGGATGATATGGGTTAGAGAACCACCTTGTTTTCTTGCTAATCTTCCAAAATTACCTTTTCTATATGGGTTAGAGAACCACATCATCATCATCATCATCATCTTCATCATCCTAAAAAACAACAACATCAACATCATCACCATCATCATCATCATCAACATCATTGTCATCATCATCATCATCATCATAAGCATCATGATTAACATTTTCGCCGTCATTAATCATCATCACCATCATCATCATCATCATCATCATAAGCAGCAGCCTCAACGTCGTCATTGTCATTAATCGTCATCATGATCACCATAAACAACACCATTATCATTGTTGTCATCGTCCTCACTGTCATTGTGATCGTAAGCATCATCATTAATGTCATCGTCCGCATCAATCATCATCATCATAAAAAACACCATCATCATCATCATAAACGTCGATGTCGTCACTATTCATCAGCACAATCATCACAAACAACAACATTGTCATCATTGTCATCTTCATTAACATCATCATCACCATCATTATCATCATCACCATCATCATCATCTTCAACTTGATCATTATGGTATTCATCATCATCATCATCATCATCATCACCATCATCACCATCCCCATCATAATTGTCATCATCACTATTCATTATCACAATCGTAAAAAACAACACCATCATCACCGCCATCATCGTCATCATCATCATCGTTGTCATCATCATCATCATCATCATCATCATCATAAGCATCATGATTAACGTTTTCGTCGTCATTCATCATCATCATCATCAATCGTCATCATCATCATCACCATAAAAAAATCCATTATCGTCGTCGTCGTCATCGTGATCGTAAGCATCATCATTAATGCCACCAAAACAAAGAGTAAACACTTGGTTTGGGGATTTTAACTTAGTAGCAAGGTAGATACATTAGTAGGATATATCAACCTATTAATAATGGTAACCCAAAGATGTAAAATCAAGTGAAAATCAACATTAGATGAAATGGATTCATGCTAATAGAAGTGTTAATGTGACATTGCAAGATTGTGTGGGGTCATCTAATTAGGAATACGGGGTCTCAATCATCAGAGCTATACAAGAATAAGACATGGATGACTATAATGATAAGTTATGCATCGATAACACAAGAATTATTAGGTTTATACCCTTGTTTCAATTACATTTTTTCTATAAAAAAAAAAAAAAAATTGTTTTTTGTCATACTTAAGAAGTAATGTTTCTAATCATAACATATGAAAACATACAGGAAAATGGAAAAAACACTAAGAAATAGTTAATTTATACGTACCAATAAATTTCAATAATTTTATCGCAATATTAAATCAAAATATATAGAGTAGATATATTAAGGCATACCTCATACACTTCAATGGACTTTATCATCTTCTTCATCCAAGTCATCATCTATATCATCCTGTTGAAGCCCCGAATGTGTGGGTTGCTGGAATGGGTTCCAAGGCTAACAACAGAGGGTGAAAACCCAAACTGAAAGGCTTCAAAAGCTTCTGTGCAAGAACAGTTCTATCCCCAACCTATTTGGTGTAGTTAACTCCCACAGATACAAAGGTCTCTGCTGGCACTTATGGTGTTTGATCCTAAAAGGATCAGTCTTCCTATGAGGGAAGATTAAAGTGTGCTAATTCTAAAATGGATCTAAACCTAGAACAAATCTACCTTAAGGGAAATCTAAGCTAAGTCAGATCTAATCTAAAAGAAGTGTTTTGACTGTGTGCAGGATAACTTGGTTTAGTTTAAATAAGTCATTTCACCAACTTAACAGAAATGTAAAATTGGATATTTTCTTATTACTTCAAAATACAATCAGGCAATGAAAATTAGCTAATAATAGTTTAAAGATTAGGCACATGCAAGGTTACCCTGTTTCTGGAATGTCAATTGAAAAATTAACATTATCTCAATAATTTATGTGAATCATTTGCAGAAATAGATAAATATTTTAATTAAATAAATTCAACTAGAACGTAAATACACATAAACCACGAATTAAGACAAATCCAGATCATATATTAATGCATTAACGATCGATTGCAAAAGATAAATAGTATTCATTCAATAATTAAGGTGAAGAAATCAGATATCATCAAAGAAATTTGATAACATAAACAAAGAATATGTCGAAAGAAACTAATCTTGATTCATTGGGTCTGCAAAAAATTACAAGATCTCAAGTGAAGCAGCGTTTCTCCAGTCCTTCTCTGGTGATTTTCTCCCCCCCCAACCCATGATACTTCTACCCTTTAAATAATAATTACAAAATAGTTATAGAAGGATAAGGTTCCCATAAAACATGGATTACAAAATCAAGTTCCACTGGTAAATCATCTTCAAGAGCGATTAACACTTAACAACTCCGAAGTTCCCAAAAAAATTCTTTACCTACATTCGTAGAAATATCCTACAGTGGATTGTGAAAGATAACTACAACCCACTAGATGCCTACGATAAATAACATAGGAACTGAAAGATCTTTCTTAGAAGATTCATGATGATCAACAATTTCCTCAAACACTAAAAAGTCAACCACTTGTTCCTCCTTCTTATGGATTGGTAGAATGACAGGTACTTCATTGATTATAAAATCCTGGATAATGGTATCGTCTCGATCAACTTCTTTTTTCGGTGATCTTCCTTCTCTTCCTCTAAGGGAGCCGTATGCACATGGATTGAATCTCAGAGTCCTCTTCTTCACTATCACTGCTTTCATCCGGAACACCTGCATCAAAAGGTGGTGAGACAGGTTCTTGGTATAGAAGAGGTTGAAGTTCTTTCTCGTCACAAAATCTGATCGAAGATTTGTGACTTCTCTGCATCTTGCTCACAGTATGTAACTATTAGAAGGAAAAATTTTGAAAATTAACTAACAAGAATTTTCTATCGCAATATGACGACCAACAAATTGCTCATGTTGACGTTTATATTGAAAAGAAAACAATAAAGATTCCGTAAATGACTGAGCGTAATGAATTGCCATGATTTAAAATCTTACGATCTGGAACTTGCAATTATCACGTCTGTGTTAAAATAACACACAGCACGGGTCGGCGAAAATTGGATTAAGACGGGATAAGATTTTCATTAATTCACGTTTGATTTAACGTCAAATCTTATCATTCGACCATTATAAGTTAGTTGGATCAATGATTACCTATTCATTCTTGGCCAAAGGTGAAAATCGCAGTCAAGAACCTGGTTTTAATTCAAAAAATGATGAAGAGAAACAAAAACCGAAATGATTATTCAAAACAAAAATAACCCAATATCAACCGTAGGATGAAGGCGAATCAACGGTTGAGACTAAAACTGTTGGATGTGGGATAAATGCCGCGGACGTTTATTTGCAAATATATACATTATTTTCACAATCCGAAATCCAAAATTGCGGGTTGCGGGTTGCGGAATCGCAACTCTAAGTACTAACAAAACAAAAGTTTCTGCAATCCACAATTGCGGGTTGCGGGAATACAAACCACACTAATTAGAAATAATGACCCTTCCGCAATCCGCAATCCGCAATTGTGGGTTGCGGGTTGTGGAATCGCAAAACGCAAAACTATTTACAAAGTGTTCCCACAATCCGCATTGCGGGTTGCGGGTGAAAACAACCACGATTATTCGAACAAGAATTCCACATACGCAATCCGTATTGTGGATTGCAGGTCGCGGAACGAAAATGTTTCAAAACCATCAAAACAAGGGTCCGCAATCCGCATTGCGGATTGTGGATTGTGAGTTGCGGAAAGACTTAACTTTTAGGAAAATCAAAGCTTTCCACAATCTCACAAAAAACACACAAAATCAAGGGAATTTTCAAGCTAGAAAATTACTAACTTAATCAAATCATGACAAAGCAATAAAAGCATGATGGGAAACCCCAAAATGACCATGGAATTTAATCGTTACCTTTTCATATAAAAATTTGGGGCTCCCATGTTTTCATAAGAACATGGGATCTGTTGTACCTACAACAAATGGCAACTGGCTGGGACGAACCAGTTATCTCTGTAAATAAAATCTCTAGTTGCAAGGAAGACATGTCATCAAAATTGATGTTAACCTGTAATTCACAAAATGTTCTCATAAAATACAATCAAAATAGCAAAGTTAGTCATATGATTGATATATCCCCATCCAAAACCATTTAATGATGATGTTCATATGATAAGGCAGCCTTAGAAGTAAACAGGAATCCATTACCATTACGCAATCATAGGAAAGCAATTTATGATGAGCCTTTGAGAAAACTTAGAGCTATTATGGGTTACCAAATCTTGAATCACATTGACTCCATTAATTATTTGTTTATGTACAACAAATTACTCACAATATATACATTTTATTTTCCCCTTTTTTTTCTTTTTTTTTTCTTTTTCTATATATTCACCCTTTTTTTTCTTTTTTTTAAGAAGAATGAAAATATGCAAACAAGACTTTTGTTGATATAAGGCCATTTCCCTGACTTGGTGATCAGATAGTGACAATGCCATTCACAAACCTGATCTGGAAACTGAACAGGCCAACTAGGTAAGGAGACTCCCTGTCTTTATCTTTTGACACTAAAAGCAATTACCATGGATTAGTGACCATAAGTGGTAATTTCAGTCCAAAATCAAACACATGATCATGGTAGGGATGGCTTATAATAAGACCCCCCTTATCCTCATATACAACAAATTGTCTTACAAAGGAAAACAAAATTTTATTAGGGCATATATTACAAGACACTACCATGGCTTGGTGACCATATGATAGTAGTGTTACTCACTGATGTTTTGCAGATCATGAATGGACCAACCTGTGATAGGATCTTCCACCTTCCAACTGTAGCTAAAAGTCATCTCCCAAGTTTGTTGGCTTGATGTGGAGATATCATTCCACTTAAACACCTATGAACATAATGGGTTGGCTTGTAATAAGACCCCCCATATTGCAATCTACACTTATTAAGGTGAATTATTTTCAAGGTGGTCATAGTGGGATCCAAAATAGGTAAGACTAACAAGGCTATGAATATATGTTGCCATTCACTAATGAAACATAAGACAGGAAAACCAATTGTTTCCTCAACTTTAATTAACCAAATAAAACATCCATAAAGATATTGGTTAAGGTGATAAGGTATCAATCAAGGCTTTGCCAATATTGACTGTCAATTCCATGAAAAGCATTTTCTGATTTAGGCTGAGTGAAATTAAACTGACATTGCAACCTGGAAACTTCAGTCTAAACTAACTTTGAAACACACTGTTCAACGGCCCTTTCCACATGTGTGGACATTATTAAAAATAAAACCAATGTACAAAAGAAAAATCAAATGAAAACAAAACAGGAAAGCAAGCAAACCAAACTTTATGTACAGTAAGTGAATCTGCTCAATTAAACAAAATACTTTTTGAGTAGACAAAATACTTTTTGAGTAATTGCACATTCACTGGGTAGGTGTCTGTGATACCTTCCAATGTTTGCAACTGGACAGTACTAGGACCAAGATTTTCTGTAACAATGAATGGTCCTATCCATAGGCATTGGAACTTGGTGTAATCATTTTTATCTTTATGTTGCTTATCCCAATTTAACACCAAGTCCCCCATAGTAAACTCCCTGTCAGATGAGGACTTCTCATCAAACCACCTCTTTACCAGCTATTGATGTTGATATAGCTTGTTTTTAGACTTCTCCCTTTCTTCTTCCAGCTTGAGTAACATATCAATTATGTGTTGGAGGGGGGAAGAATCATTCTCTTGTATAAACTATGTCAACTGTAGTGAAGGAATCATGAGGTTTGATGGAAAGATGGCCTCCTTACCATAAACTAAACAGTAAGGGGAATTTCCTATGGCTACCTTTGGAGTGACCCGGTCTTCCCAAAGAGCATTGTATAGCTGGGTGTGCCAATCTTTATGGTGAGTAGCAACTGTCTTCTTCAAGATGTTAATTAAATTTTTGTTTGAAGACTCTGCTAGTCCATTCCCTTGTGGATAGTAATTTGCAGAAAAATTCAGCTTTATCCCTTTCTCAAGGGCATATTGTGTAAGATCAATGGAGGAAAAATAAGATGCATTGTCAAACACTAGAAATTTAGAGGCATCAAACCTAGTGACTATTTGGCTTTCAAGGAAGGATATCACTTGGTTTGTATTGCATTGTCTGAGGGGGATTGTGTCTACCCATCTGGTAAAGTAGTCTGTGGCAGTTAAGATGTACTTGTGTTGCAGGGAGGAAGCAGGGTTGATGGGTCCAACAAAATCTAGTCCCCATTATTGAAATGAAAACTGAACTATTACTGGCTACAAAGGAAACATAGGTTTTTTTACTTTCCCAGCACACTTCTGGCATGCTTCACATCTTCTGACATATGAGTATGCATCTTTGAACAAACTAGGCCAGTAGTATCCTGCTCTCGGGATCTTATGTGCAGTGGTTTCTCCTGAGAAGTGGCCTCCCGCAAGTCCTGCATGAAATTGCAAAAGAATGTTATCAGTTTCTTCCTTCTCTAAACATCTGAGAAAAACACCATCATAATTCTTCCTAAAAAAAAACCCCATCTATAAATTGATACGGTGTAGCTTTTAACCTTAAAGCTTTGCGTTTTTAAATTCAACAGTTTCAGGAGCAAAACCATGAGTAAGGAAGAACTTAATGTCATCATACCATTCAGAAGTTTGATTTGTGATAACATTAACAGTAACTGTTATTGTACTCTCTTCTTGCTCCCACTCAATCTATTGTTGTATAGGATCATTGGATTGAGCAGTTAGTAGACACAAGTCTTGGATTTTCACGATTTTTGCTGGTCTGATCTCCAAATCATACTCTTGTAGAGCTATCATCCAGTGAGCTCTCTTTTCACCCAATTCTTTCTGAACCAGAACATTTATGATAGCTGCATAAGGAACAATGACCTTAGTCTGAGATTTCAATAAATATGGTCTAAACTTTTTTACCAATTTATAGATCGTGTAATCTTGTTTATCGATCTGGGAGTAGTTGAGTTCTGCTCCTTTGAATGTGGATCTCATGAATGAAATAGGAATTTCAGCATCATTATCATGTTTCCGTGTAAGAACAGCTGCGTAGGAGAAGTCAGTAGCAAATGTGTACATAATAAAATCTTTGCTGAAGTCCGGAGACATCAAAGCAGGGGATTCCGCAATGGATCTCCGGATTTCAACAAAGGCATTTATTTGTTCCTCTGACCACTTAAACTGAACATCTTTTTTAACCAATTGTTGCAACGGCTTAACAATTTGAGCAAAATTCGAAACAAATCTACGAACAAAATTAATCTTACCAAGAAACGATTGCATGGCTTTACGTGACCTGGGTAGGCCAATATTCATAATGGATTCTGTGCATTCTAGATCAATGATCATGCCTTCTTTTGAAACGATAAAACCCAACAAATTACCTTCGGTGACTACAAATTTGGTTTTTTTCGGGTTCAATGAGATTCCATATCTTCTGCAGCGCTCAAACACATATTTCAGAGCAAATAAATGTTTATGTCATTTTTTAGAATAAATGGTAATATATCTAAATATACAATGACATAATTGTGCATTAACCCCTAAAAGCTATGTCCATAACTCTTTGAAAGGTAGCACCAGCATTTATCATCCCAAAAGGCATTCTCTTGTAGGAAAAGGTTCCCCAAGGGGTCCTAAAAGTTGTTTTTATTTGATCATCAGGGGCAACTAGGACTTGGTTATATCCTGAGAAGCCATCAAGGAGTGAAAACATCTCAAACCCTGCTACTTTCTGTAGAATATGCTCCATTGGAGGAACATGGTAGTTGTCCTTTTCGGAAGCTCTGTTTAAGTTTCTCAAATCAACACAGAGTCTGATTTCCCCATTCTTCTTTCGAACAGGCAGTAGATTAGAAATCCACTATGTATGTATGACAGGGAATACAATTCGTGCTGCCAGTAACTTCTCAAGCTCCTTCTTGACAAAGAGTTCCAGACTGGGATTCATCTTCCTTAACTTTTGCTGATAAGGTTTTACCTCGGGTTTCATTAGTATATTATGGTGCATGATATTGGTGTCAAAATTTTTGAGTTCATTGTATGTCCATGAAAAGACATCTTTGAACTCCTTGCACAGTCTGATGAAAGATCTCTTTTCCTCAGCAAAGCAATCAACTCCTCGATTGATGAAACAAGGATTATGTTTGGTGCCTAGGCTGACAGGCTTATCGTTGAGGGATTAACTCTAGGTTTTATAGTTGGTCTTTTGCATGAACATATCTTGCAAGTCATAGTACTTCTCCAGATTGATGACTGATTTAGGGATAAGACTGGAAAGATGAGTGGAATCATCCAAAGACTTCTCATGCTCAGCTTCATCTATTTCCACATCTTGAAACATGTCCTGGGCTGTAAGAAAATATAATATTGTTGGTCATCATCAAACACTTTCCAGTTAGTCACATTATCAGGAATGGAAGGCCTGTACATAAGTTCAATTGAAAAAGTGTTAGGGGACAAAACTTTTGGTGGAATCATCCTGGATGCAGTATTAGCCAGTAAATCTGCATCAAAATTATATGATCTTGGGACTGACTTAATGTTAAATGCAAAGAAAGAATTAGTTAAGCCCCTTACCAGTTTCTGATAGTTAATCAAATGAGAAGACAAAAAATGGATTTTTTTTCTCACTATGATCTCAGAATCTCCATAACATTCAATTACCTGGGCACCCATGTCAATTGCCTTCCTGAGTCCTTGGACCAAGGCCTCATACTCAACTATGTTGTTGGTGCATTCAAACTCAAGTCTACAGGCAATCATAGTTTTGGTTCCTTTTGGATCAATCAAGACACAACCTGCACCAGCTCCATCTATAGATCTAGAGCCATCAAAAAATAGAGTCCATGCATTTAAGTCTATCCTAAAATTAGTATTTACATTGTATACATTATGTACAACCATACCTGAGAATGGAACAAAAGTAAGATTGACAATTTGAGACTGATTTTGTAAGTTCTTAGCTGGTGATAAATCCGCAAGTAGATCCCCAAAAAATGTATTGAAAGTGTAGTGTTCCACATGGGAGCTGAAATATGCAGTAGTCTCACTAGGGTCATTCAAATCTTTGACAATTTGTTTCATATAAGGTTCCCTGCTGATCTTAATTTTGTTTGGTCTTCCATTGTAAGGAATCCATAAGTGAGACCAGTCAGTAGCAAAGTATCCTTTGAGCTTCTCTGACCAATCTCTACTCAACCACATTCCATACATTTTAGGGATGTCAGCCACAATAATATCCACAATCTGGTGGATTCTCGGGTCAGCAGATAGTGTTAACAAGACATGTTTCGGTTCTCCACTACCCTAACTTTAGATCTATCAAGTTGGACAATTTGAGTAGGGCATAGCTCCCAAGAGGCATTCAATTTTTTGCAGACAGGTAAAGGCATCACATTGGATGAATCCCCTGGATCTATCATACAATTATGGACATTTCTATTGAAAACTTCAAAAGTGAGAAAGAAAGGAGGTGTTTTCTTGCTACCTAGTTTTTTATTTCCAGGTTTAGAGTATGTCTCTAAATTTTTATTATGAGATTCCCTAGGCTTGTTTACAATCATACTTTTGGGTAGACTGTTTCTCATTGCAGGGATTTTCAAAAGTTCAAAAAGAGAAATATTGGCTTTTACTCTTTTCAAGTCCTCAATCAGGCTATATTCTATTTCAGGAATTAAAGTGTCCTTATGTGCTGGTGCTTTACCTCTGTTCGGTGTGGGTGTTGAAGTGCAAGCTTCTTGTGTGGGTTGTCCTTTACTCCTTGTATTATAGGGGTGTTTTACATTGAAGACATCCTCAGGCTCATCTTCATCCTCAGCCATGGGAAGTTCTGAAAAGAAGCTAATTGTGTTTATGTGTTGATTCTCTTATGGTTCAGGATCTTCATCTGGTGGTTTGGGATCTTGATTCTCTTGTGGATTTTCATCTTACTGATTAGGAGAATTATGTGATTCTAAAACCAAAGCCTTAAAGATAGAAAGAATTTCTTCAGAGTTCAATCCTTCATCAGGATTAGGTGGGACTTGGTTTTGTGGGGGTTGGTAAGGTCTTCTGAAAGGTTGTCTATTGAACCCCCTATTATTATTCTGGTTTTCTATGTTTCCTTTCTTCAGGTCTACCATTTCATTTGAGATATTTTGGAGGAACTTCTTCATGTAATTCATCTCAAATAGTTCCTTGTTCTGCATTGTGGTCTTTGGAGGATTTTACTGCTTTCTACTGGAGGTAGAAGGTTGTTCCGCTGGAGCATCAGGGTTATCCTTCAAACAGAATATATCTTTTTCCACCTGGATAGCCTCAGCAAAGGCCTCCTGCAAGCTAGATTTACGTGCTCTTTTTACCCACATAGCAATGGGAACAGGTAAACCCTTAACATAATAAGCAACCAACAGTTCTTCCGCAAGAAGAACCGTGGCAGGGATTCTATTTTTCAAGTATGAAAACCTTTGATTGTAATCTTTAACTCTTTCCTTGCCACTGATTTTCATCGAGGACAAGTCTATAACCAAATCTTCTGGAGTCTTGTCATCTCCAAACTTTTGGATGAACATTTTTTCAAAGTCATCCCATGAAGAGATGGATCTGGATTCCAAGGCAAAGTACCAAGTGGATGCTTTTCCTTGGAAGGTGTAAGGAAACAATATACAGACTACATCTTCATGAATGACATTCCTAAGTCTAATGGCCTGCATAAAAGTTTTAATATGATCAAGGGCAGGTGATTTCTCATTAGGATCAAACTTAGGGAGCCACTTTTCATGGTTTTTAGGGAGTCAATGTTGTTCTCCAACTATAAACACAGCATCCTGGTCCAACTAGGGTATGTTCCCACCTTCTTCCATGGGTATGTCTTCTAAAGAAGAACTGGATTCTGAGTCACTATGTGATGATTCGTCGGATGAATATGACGAAGATGAAGGAGGTGTCGGTGGTGGTCCACCTGTGGAAACGTTTGGTTGGCCTTGCTCTGATTCCTCGAATAATGTATCAAGGTTGAAATCGGGAAGTAGATTGTGGCGAGGTGAATTATGTTGTTCAGGATTGTGGTCACCTGAATTTTGATTATCTAAATTATTAATTTGCGGATCTGTGTTCTAGTGATGTTGAATTGTTGTTAGTCCAAGATTACGCTCTTCTACAATTCTTTGTTGTAACCTAGCAACACTATCAAAAGAACCTTTGAGTAATTGCTCGAGAGTGAGGGATCCCCTAGTGGGTGATATGAAAACAATATCGGCCCTCATAGTTTCCTGCTCTATCACATGGGTGGCAGGAATGACGATTGGATCTTGCACCGGTTGTTCGGCAGATGTTGATGCCTGCATGTGACTAAGGGTGAAAATCAGTATTCTTGCTAGAGGAGGTTTTCTAGTGTTTCGTTTAGGCATAATTCGCTTCAGGCCCTCCTTCTAACACCATTTGTTGAAGCCCTGGATGTCTGGGTTGTTGGAATGGGTTCAAAGGCTAACAACAGAGGGTGAAAATCCAGACTGAAAGGCTTCAAAAGGTTCTACGCAAGAACAGTTCTATCCCCAGCTTGTTTGGTGTAGTTAACTCCCACTGATACAAAGGCCTCCACTGGCACTTATGGGGTTTGATCCTGAAAGGATCAATCTTCCTATGAGGGAATATTAAATTGTGCTAATTCTAAAATGGATGTAAACCTAGAACAAATCTACCTTAAAGGAAATCTAAGCTAACTCGGTTCTAATCTAAAAGAAGATTTTTTACTGTGTGCAGGATAACTTGGTTGGGTTTAAATAAGTCATTTCACCAACTTAACAGAAATGTAAAATTGGATCTTTTCTTATTGCTTCAAAATACAATCAGGCAATGAAAATTAACTGATAATAGTTTAAATATTAGGCACATGCAAGGTTACCCTGTTTCTGGAATGTCAATTGAAAAATTAACATTATCTTAATAATTGCTGTGAATCATTTGCAGAAATAGATAAATATTTTAATTAAATAAATTCAATTAAAACATAAATACACATAGACCATGAATTAAGACAAATCCAGATCATAGATTAATGCATTAATGATCGATTGCAAAAGATAAACAGTATTCATTCAATAATTAAGGTGAAGAAATCAGATATCATCAAAGAAATTTGATAACATAAACAAAGAAGATGTCGAAAGAAACTAATCTTGATTCATTGGGTCTGCAAAAAATTACAAGATCTCAAGTGAAGCAGCATTTCTCCAGTCCTTCTCTGGTGATTTTCTCCCCCCCTACCCCATGAGACTTCTACCCTTTAAATAATAATTAAAAAATAGTTACAAAAGGATAAGGTTCCCATAAAACAGGGATTACAAAATCAAGTTCCACTGGTAAATCATCTTCAAGAGCGATTAACACTTAACAACTCCGAAATTCCCAAAGTAATTCATTACCTACATTCGGAGAAATATCCTACAGTGGATTGTGAAAGATAACTACAACCCACTAGCTGCCTGCAATAAATAACATAGGAACTGAAAGATCTTTCTTAGAAGATTCATGATGATCAACAATGTCCTCAAACACTGAAAAGTCAGCCACTTGTTCCTCCTTCTTAGGGATTGGATTGGTAGAATGACAAGTACTTCATTGATTATAAAATCCTGGATAATGGTATTGTCTCGATCAGTTGGTTTTTCGGTGATCTTCCTTCTCTTCCTCTAAGGGAGCCGTATGCACATGGATTGAATCTCAAAGCCCTCTTCTTCACTATCACTGCTTTCATCCAAAACCCTTGCATCAAAAGGTGGTGAGACAGGTGCTTGGTATAGAAGAGGCTCAAGTTCTTTCTCGTTACAAAATATGACCGAAGATTTGTGAATTCTCTGCATCTTGCTCACAGTATGTAACCGTTAGAAGGAAAAATTTTGAAAATTAACTAACAAGACTTTTCTATCGCAATATGATGACCAACAAATTGCTCATGTTGACATTTATATTGAAAAGAAAACAATAAAGATTCCATAAATGACTGAGCGTAATGAATTGCCATGATTTAAAATCTTACGATATGGAACTTGCAATTATCACGTCTGTGTTGAAATAACACACAACACGGGTTGGAAAAAATTGGATTAAGATAGGATAAGATTTTCATTAATTCACGTACGATTTAATGTCAAATTTTATCATTCGACCATTATAAGTTAGTTGGATCAATGATTACCTATTCATGCTTGGCTGAAGGTGAAAATCGCAGTCAAGAACCTGGTTGCAATTCAAAAAATGGTGAAAAGAAACAAAAACCAAAATGATTATTCAAAACAAAAATAACCCAATATCAACCGTAGGATGAAGGCCAATCAACGGTTGAGACTAAAACTACAGGATGCAGGATAAATGTCGCGGGCGTTTATTTGCAAATATCTACATTCTTTCTGCAATCCACAATCAACAATTGTGGGTTGCGGGTTGCGGAATCGCAACTCTAAGTATTAACAAAACAAAATTTTCCGCAATCCACAATTGCGGGTTGCGGGAATACAAACCACACTAATCAGAAATAATGACCCTTCCGCAATCCACAATCCGCAATTACGGGTTGCGGGTTGCGGAATCGCAAAACGAAAAACTATTTACAAAGTGTTCCCGCAATCTGAATTGCAGGTTGCGGGTGGAAACAACCACGATTATTCGAAAAATAATTCTGCATCCGCAATCCGTATTGCGGGTCGTGAAATGAAAAAATGTTTCAAAACCAGAGAAACAAGGTTCCGCAATCTGCATTGCATATTGCGGATTGTGGAAAGAGTTAACTTTTAGGAAAATCAAAGCTTTCTGCAATCTCACAAAATCAATAGAATTTTCAAGATGGAAAATTACTAAATAATCAAATCATGACAAAGCAATAAAAGCATGATGGAAAACCCCAAAATGACCATGGAATTTAATCATTACCTTTTCATATAAAAATTTGGGGCTGCCATGTTTTCATAAGAACATGGGATCTGGTGTACCTACAACACATCCGATCCAGAGTCAACATTGTAAGGATTTGCCATATCATCATCATCATCGATGTCAATTACGATCATCATGTCATCATCGATATCATCTTCATGGACATTGTCTTCTACATCATCTTATTCAACTAATTCTTTGACATATTCTTCTGGAACATGATCATATAACTCATCTTGATCATCTTCAACATCGTCTTCTTCTTCGAGACCCTCTTCATTACCTTCCTCTACGTTATACTTTACCGTCCTTCCCCTTGGATCGTGTCTCACAAAAAATGACCAACCCCCTCTACCTAGAACCTCGGAGTAAAATACATGTTCACATTGGCTTGGAAGAACATGGGCTCCATTCCTATCTCAAACAACCTTGTATTAACCATGGTAAATCCATTATCATGTTCAATAATAGTTTTATCGGGATCACGTTGATTCAATCATAACCTGTACCATTTGACAACGAACAAAACTACCTTGAAGGAGTTAAAGTCACACTGAAGAATATCTTCCAAATACCCATAGTATCGATTTTGTGTGAGTTCTAGATGTCTGTCACTTCTAGAGGAAACATTGGTCACCTCAAAGATTGTAAATATCCCACAATATGATGTTTTCTTCGTTTCATCCAACTTTTTGATGGGATATTTACAGCCATTGCACCACATAGCCTTATGGTGTTTACCCTACAACAAGCCATACACATAAAGATTACATCATGATCCATATATTATTAAGTGCATGCTTATGCCCTACAGGGAAAAAATCAACGTGTAACGTACATCGATATATTGTCTGCAAAAAAATTAAATAGTGTGGTGATTAATATGCTTTCCTTCTTATCTTTTAAACCATATGCTAAATTGATTTCCCTTTGTGTAGGATTGGTATCTCCATTGCGATGTGTTGCTTTAACCAATGAAGCCACACCTTCCCATGATATTCCATGACCAGATTGTTGTTCACATCGTTCAATCCATACCTTCATATAGTCAAGATTGTTTGCGATGTATAAATGAAGTGCATCCCACTCACGACCAACTGTTTGATGAAAATAAAATTAAAGTTCAATACAAATGTATATTCACTTAACAAAGTATACACTTTAATTGATGCATATTGAATATTAAAAATAGCATATGTATGATATATACATAAAAATCAAATTCAAATGTATTATATTAATTAATATCCACTAGCTAATAATTACCTTTCACCTTCCTCGATCTACCTTTCCCCTTCGGATACTCTCCTTCGAAATTGTTATTGGAGTCTAGATCACAAATGCGACCTAAATTGAGCTTTGACACTAATTTAGGAAGATATTCACTAATATAAAGCATGTTTTGGTATACCATATATCCCTCCATCATAGAACCCTTGGGATGTGCTCATTGTCTAACCAAACCCTTCAAAACTTTCAAGTGCTTCTCAACCATCCACATGGACCTTGAGTGTACAGGTCCACACAATTCGATCTCCTCAACTTGGTGTATGAGGTAGTGTTCTTGTGCATTGAAAAATGTCGAAGGTAGATGCTTCTGCATTTCACACATGAGACGAGGAATTTCTCTCCTCCAATACTTTATATCTTCTTTATGGATTTCGTTAGATGACAACCATCTACAAGTGATGCAAACCAATCAAAAGATTTAATAAAAAAAACATTATATTACATAACATGAATTAGTGCACAAAAATCAAATATAAGTTCTACAATGAATTAAACGAAAACTAAGCGCATGCAAAAAATTGCTACTTACCTCCTGTATTTCCCAAAATTATATATAACTTGTTTGAAATTGTTGTCGAAGTTGTCGATGAGAGAGAGAGGTAGAACATACTGTAACAATATACAAATTGTTTCATTTTCTTTTTACAAAAAGTAGACAAAAAAATACCAACAATATGCACTGGAATAAAAAAATATAGCAATAATTATATCCATACCATAATAATTAACTTCATGAAGATATGTCAATCATGCATTTTCACTCCAACAAAATCACCTTTCTTTGTTATGATATTCTTCATGTTCGAACAAAATCCGGTGGGAAATTTAATTTTTTGCATGACTTCTTTTACAACATTACTTTGTTGCTCCGTTAACATCCATGGAAGTGATTTTATATTAATCTGGTCTCCGTTGCTATGAAATTGAATGACCTCTTTCATTGCATGGTTTCCTTCTTGAATGTCTTTGCAAATTTTGACAATTTTTTCTTTCTCACTCCTTCATCCAATATTCGCCATAATGTTTCAGTCACATTCTTTCCGATATGCATTGTATCAAACAGCTGAACAATTTGTAGGTGCTCATAGTAGGGAAACCTACTGAATTGTTTAAGATAACTTTTCATTCCTTGTGGAATCCCATTAATTCCTTCATGATCACGATGACCATCATGAATCATAGTTTATAAAGAAATTACAAAAATCAATGTCAATTATAGTAAACAACACACAATAAAAAATACATAACATTTCATATACGATGATTCATACGTACCTTGACAATTTCTATTATATTGCAACTTCCATAGGTGAGGTGTCATTCTCTGCGGTTTTAATGCAGTCTCTTGCTTCCCATTGAACATATGTTTTTCGGTAGTTAGATACCTATGATTCTTAGAGAGGAAGTGACTATACTCATCAAACACCTCCTTTCATAAACTTTTTGAACGACGAGATTTGTTCTTAGGAGCACAAACTCGACATGCAAATTTTTCCTTTGTCTGAAGACCTACATAAAGAGATGGATTATCTATGTCAATTATAATTTATATAAAATGAATGGATTATTTAAAAAAACATGCATGCATAATATATCAACTAGTTCATAAAATTAAATGCAATTAAAGTGGAACTTTTAATTATAAACCACAAAAATGGGTTAACCTTGGGGCATCATGTATTGTCCATAGAAGCATTGCATGGAATTGACATTCCCTTTGTCGTATTGGTCTAGATACGTCATACATAGTGATGCCATTCCATAACTTTAGTAGCTTGTCAATAAGAGGTTCGATATATACATTCATATCTTTAACTTGGTACTTACCTGATTGATTTGAACATATAAAATATATAATTATTACAACCATTTATATATATAAACCATGCACAAGAGAAAAATAATATATATATATATATATATATATATATGACATTATGCAACAAAATACGACAAATGAGATGCCACTACATTAAAAAAATAAATTTGTAGACACATACGTGGAATAATCATTGACAACATTATGTGCTCCCTTTTTCAAATTAGATGAAATTTGAGGTCTAAAATGGGCCTCCTAAGGAAAATAATAAAATAATAGTTGAAATAATGAAATAATAGTTAAAATAATAAAATAATATTTATTAATTTTGGAGGATGAAAGAAAAAAAAAATTGTTCGTATTTTCAACATATCTCCTTGTGTTTTTACTCAAATTTCGAGTGGGAGAACTTGTTGGATGCGGAATTAAATTCTGCATCCAACGAGTACCCACAGTGCATATGTTTGACGGGCCCTGCTGCCCCAAACGCAAGAAATACCTGAAAAATGTGATGGTGACATCATCATCACGTTTTTTTAGGTATTTCTTGTTTTTGGGGCAATAGGGTCTATCAAAAGTATGCAGTGTGGGTACTCGTTGGATGCGGAATTTATTTCCGCATCCGAGTGCTCCCACTCGAAATTTGAGTAAAAACACATGGAAATATATTAAAAATACAAACAAAAAAAGTAGTTTTTTTATGACAAATATCTCAAGTCAACCATTATGGTTGACTCATTTTAATGAAATTATATTGGTTCTTGAACTGCAACTCATCAAGAAATTATGGTTGGCTCATTTTCTTATATGATGGCTTGTTTTCTTGTAAGGCCCATTTTAGACCTCAAATTTCCTCTAATATGATTGGCAACCATGGAGGAATGTTATTGTTGATAAAAAATTAGGCCACACCAAGTAAACGGATCTCACCTCTACAAATGGATTGACACCATCTTCTACCAAAGAAATCCTAAGATTATGAGGTTCTTTAAAGTGAGGCCATTTTTTCCTCCATATCTCTAAATGCAAACCCATCTGCAGGCATTCGAATAATGTTATCTTGACTTTTGTTCCCTGCATAGTAATCCATAAATTGCACTATGTTTTTGCACTTGAACAGTCGTTGAAAACATGGAATAATGGGAGTATAACGAAGAACCTTGCGAGGCACCTTTTTTGTTACTTGATTCGTTCGATATCTACTAATATGACATTTTAGACATTCAGTTTCAAATTCATGTTGATTATAATATATAACATGGTCATCGGGGCATGCATGGATTGATTCATACTACATTCCAATTTCTTTCATGATAGCAGATAAATCTCGATATGTGCGAGGTAAAATATTTAACAGTGGTAACAAAAATTCAGCTATCAAGATACAACAAATAAAAATAAAAATATAGTTAATATAATATATCAATAATATTAATGAAACAAATTTCATCCATATTAATTTTATTCTTTTTTTAAGCAAAGAAAAACATCATTCTATTACTATCATATCAAAATTACAGTCATTCGTTTTCCATCCATCGGGGTGCTTAAGTAGCCACCACTGAGATTACATAACTTATGCATGTCATCCTCCCATAACCAAAAACTAAGATCAACATTTTGACAACCCAGAACATTTCTAATTAAGCTAAACCATTGATAACCAGAAGTCTAGAATCTACTACCCATCCTAGATAAAACACGGTTGAAAGAGAAAGCCTTACCTGTCATCATAACAACAGTACAGAAATAATGGCCGAAGCCAGTAGAACAAACATAACAAGTCCCCATAAAAGCAAAGTAAGCCGATAACAGGCATTCCAAAAAGGTTCCAAAATTATAAAACTAGAGTGAGATACAAGCCGCAGCAGAAACCAACAAAGTCACCGAATCAGACTAGAGGACCTCATAGGCCCAAAAATAGGGATTATCTTCATAAAAAACCGAGGACATGGCTGGCCCCATCCGTCGATACCAAAACACCTCAACTCGTCAGTCCAGCTTCATCCTCAATGTTAATAACTGGTGGAGTATCCTCAACAGTAGCCTTTCCACGAAGGTCAATAACCTTCGGATTCTCCACCTTCCTCAGCTTAGTTAAGTAAGAAATTCCTATATCACCAACAATTGCGTTCAACTTCACATCCAGCTTAATATGAATCCATTTGGATTCCTCAGCATGGTCTTTACACAGCTCTTCCAACTTCTTCATCTGCTGCGAACCTTCCAAATGTCCACCCGAGTATCCAGGGTCTGGGCAATAATAGTTTTAGTGACCCAGAGCGTAACCACCGCTCGATTATAGAGAGCCATATTGCCCCTGGTGTTACCAGGTTCTTGGACCTAGTCGGCCATCACAACCGCTTCAGGAGGAAGATCTTGTTCACCCACCATTCTCCATAAATTTCCTTCCAATTCCTTAAGCTCATTTTATAAAGGCTCCGGGAATAGACGTCGAAAGAAAACAGCACTCATGGCCGCTCTCCATTGATCTCTGCTCGGCCCGATCTGAGTTAAACCCTCCTAGTTCCGATTACTCGGTTCTCCCTAGCCATGACGGCCCCTATGACCAGGACGACCCCTTGGAGGCATACTCCTAAAAACATAAGTAGCACAATAATACCAACAAGAAAACACCAAATAACTCAGCACAACATAGACTTTCGCAAAATGGTGGCAGAGATGAGGAATGTCGACCCTGTAGGGATGATTTAGAGGCCAGGCGCCACTATCCATCATTAATTTCATCATAATGATATAAGCTCTGCCATACTTTCCCTTGTCCTTAGTCGATGTCATGATCTCGTCACCCTGCTCCGTATCCTCTATTCTAAATGTGGGAGATCTGAAACCAGTCTCCATCTCACCCTTCCATTCGCTACTCAGCATGGTTCTCACAGGCGAATAACTCAGGGAAGGACAGGCCGTTAAATTCCCAAAATCATTACCATAAGGCCTCCAGTTCCTTTTGTACATACGAATACCCCATCCATTAGCCTCCATCACATCACATTACTCCAAATGCCTGCCCGCGACATCATTCTTCACATAAATGTCACTCTTCTCAATTCTCATGCATTCATTTCGACACATGCTTATCCTCATGTCAAGCTTCTCGCCATCCCAACTTTCCTCAACGCAGCCGGCACCCTGGTTGGTGATCACGTCATCCAGCCGGTTGGCACTGCGTCTTACATGGTGGAAGGTGATCGAGGTCATCGCTTCTATGATACTTTCCAAACACATCAGCCTCCATGCCAACCTCCACGCTGGTGCAAGTTTAGCTGCTCGACTCCCATTCAGCAACCCGGTGGCGATCTGAATCAATATTTTGGAGTTCCCCTCCACCTGTATACATTTGCTGCCATGTCTAACCACCAGGCATAATCCTTGTAGCATCACCTCACACTCAGCCTAGTTATTGGTTTCAACACCCAGGTGTCCATAATAGATATATTGGACATTTCCTTGGTCATCCCGTATGACACCCCCATATCCAGCGTTTCCAGGATTACCCTTCGATGCTCCGTCAAAGTTGAGTTTAAGCCATCTAGGTAGAGGAGGAGACCAGGTCCCCGGACTTTCCATGAATGGTCGCCGAGCCCGAATGTTGCCGATATAATTAGGTAAAGTCTCAATTCCCCGAAGATTTAGGATACTGACTTCATTCGCCAGTAAGTTAAGATCTTTCTCATTCCAAACCGTTAATTGCAAAGTCTCAACAATTCCACATTTAATAAGACTCCATATGTCATTGCATTGTTGAAGTTTTCCTGTAAAAATGCCTCTATTCCGCTCTTTCCATACTTCCCAAACAAGAAAACCTGGGAAAAGATCCCATATTATGTTAGTAATTCTCCCCTGGAACAGATCCTTCTTCCAACCCTTGATCGTTCCCACAGCATGCGTATGAATTCTATCCGACATTCGGAAGATCAAAGCTCCCTTATCCCATAGTTTAGAGGCAAACCCACACTCATCAAGAAGATGATTAACCATTTCCCCATGCTTCCCACAGAGAATGCAGTACGAAGGTCCCTCAAAGCCCCGTTTCAAAATATTGTCCCAAGTCAAAAAAAAAAAATTCAGCACCAGCCAGAGGTAGAGGGTGATTTTGGGCCACAGCTTGTTATCCCACAGGCATTTCCACATTCTGTCATTAGTAGGATTATCATGCCCACCTTGGATATAATAGTCCTCCTTCATGGTGAACATACCCTTAGTCCGGTGTCCCCACCGCAGGAGGTCCAATCCTAACTAATATTTAATCATACGTTGTTGCAGGGTGTCATGAATTTTCTTACCAAACTTTTCTCCATAATTTTCTATCCACCAATTTAGGTGTTTCCACACACGAAACCCTTTGTCATTAGGGTCCTCCAGCCAATACTGATCAATTGTCTGACAATTGTGGTTAAGAGCAGGAGAATCTATAGGAAAGTTAGTTATCAAAGTTGACAGAGCTGGCTCTTGCTGCCAAGCATCATACCATAAATTGGTTGATGTTCCTTGCCTGACTTCCCAAAAACAGTGTTTCCTTATCAGATTTCGTCCATTCCTTGCCATATTCCAAATCTGAGACCCCTGTTCCGGCCCGTCCATCCTGACCCAGTCTTGTTTTTCCACCTCTAAAGCATACTTCTTCCCCCAAAATCCAGCCCACTGCTCATTAGTATGATTGAGCCACCGCCACCAAATCTTAGCTCCACACACTAAATTCATCTTCTTCGGATCTCTGAGACCAAGCCCCCCTTCCTGTTTAGTTTTGCACAGAGTCTCCCACTCCACCAGGGGCCATTTCCGATGCTCAGTATTGCCTCCCCAAAGAAAGTATCTTTGGATATCTCTGATCTCCTTTAGAACCGATTTCAGTGCCGATAAAACAAAAAAAAGATACAAAGGCAACGATTACAGAACACTTTTAATCAATACCACTCTACCCGGAAAGTTAAGAGTGCGGAAGATTTAGTTAGAGAGTTTCTCATGCATTTTACTTAACAAGTCTTCCCAGGACACCTTCTTAAGAATTTTATTCGAGAGCGGAGCACCTAACTAATTGGTTGGAAGGGAACTCTTATTGAAACCCAGAATCCTTATTATGTTCCTTTGAGTAGCAGGGGGAGTATTGAAGAAAAAAACCAATGATTTATCCATATTCAAGGTAATCCTTGACACTTTTAAGAAGAGGTTCAAGGACTTTTTAATTTGTCTGGATTCCTGAACCGAGGAGTGGCCCATCAATAGAGTGTCATCAAAAAACTGTTGATGAGTGATTTCCTTTTCATACGGTGGAAAAGTGAGACCTTTGATTTTCTCCTGCTCAACCAAATGAGTAATGAGCCTGCCAAGATGCTCAGTCATAATCACAAATAGAAAGGGCAACAAAGGATCCCCTTGACGAATGCTCTGAGTAGGTTTAAAGACATCCGAAGGGTTTCCATTAATTAGAATAGAAAAGAACGCGGATGAAGTCAAAATAGCAATCTATTTGATCCATGTCTCACTGAACTCGAAGGATTCCATTATTTATTTCATATAATTCTAGTTGAGTTTATCGTAGGCTTTTGATAGATCTAACTTCAGAAGCATCCTGGCCTTTTTAGTACTCTTCAGGGAATGTAAGACTTCCTGAGCAAGGATAATACCATCCAGAATCTGTCTTCCTTCAACAAATCCCGTCTATTCTAAAGAAATCAAAGACGAAAGGAGGGGTTTAAGTCTATTAGCCAGCACTTTCGTAGTTAATTTATAAATGATATAACACAACGATATGGGTTTGAGCATATCTACTTTGTTAGTCCCTGGATTTTTTGGGATCAAGGTAAGAAAGGTGGAATTTAATGCAGGGAGAACCCCTTTCATTTGTCATGATTCTTCCACCACCTGCCACACTTCAAATTTGATCAAGTCCCAGAAGTGTTGGAAAAAATTTGCCATAAAACCATTAGGCCCAGGGGATTTACCATCCTCCATTTGATTGATAGCATCCTCAACCTCCTGGAACTGAATTGGATGAGTGAGCATCTCATTCTGCTCATTAGTAATGATTCAAGGAATTATATCCTTGATCTCCCTACAGGTTGCAGAACAGTCAATTAGGGGTTCCATCGTAACATCCTTAAAATGAGACAAGAGTTCCTTTTCAATATCCTCATGCGAATCCACAACAACTCCCTCATTAGTAGGGAGCTTACAAATCTGATTCAGGTGCCTATATTGAATGGTTTCTCTATGAAAGAACTTTGTGTGCTTATCCCCATCCTTTAACCATTGGTTTCTAGACTTTTGTTTCCACAACAGTTCCTCCTATTTATGTCTTTGATATAACTATTCAGATAAGTTCTTTTCCTCTCCAGCCATCTCAGTTGTCAAGCCGATCCTCATGATGCTTTCCTGTACCAGTGCCATCTTAACCTCAAGCTCAGCAATATCAGCCAGAATGTCACCAAAGACATCTTTATTCCATCTTTTAATGCTTTGTTTTAACAGTTTCAATTTTTGCTGGAAATAATACATCTTAGTCCCCTGAGGAGGAACAGTACTCCTCCACCACTCCTCCACATTAGTATGAAATCCTTTATGGGTAATCTAGAAACTCTCAAATCTGAAAGGCCTATTCATATTAGTACCAATATTACTCCATATAAGGGAGATTGGCCAATGATCGGAACCTGAAGATGCGAGCAGAGTGCCCCCTAAAAGCAGAATACTTTCTGACATAAGAAATCTATCCAACCTTGCTACCACCAGGTGCTCCCCTCCTCGTCTGTTATTCCAAGTGAAACCATTGCTCCCCATAGCCACATCAATCAAATTACTGGTCTCAATGAATTCTTCGAATAAAGAGTTTTCCGGAGTGAGGATTCGCCTCCCCCCTTTCTTCTTGGCCAGTGATTTGATCAAGTTAAAATATCCCCCCATAATCCAGTGCTTTCCTTCAAACATACTTCTAAGCCTAGAAAGACTATTAATGAAATTACGCTTCTCAGGGTGGCTACTCGGCCCATACACATTAGTAATGATCCCCTTGGCAATGGTACCTAAAAGATGGAAAGAAGCAGAGAGACTAAACTTAGTGGAGAGAAAGTCAGTCAGAATTACCAGCCGAGGATCCCAAAGGATCGCCACACCTCCCAACTGTCCAACAGCATCCAACGATATACACTTACAATTCTTCCATATACCACACGCGTTCAGTTCCAGGTGGGCCCCCGAACACTTGGTTTCTTGTAACATGACCACAGCAGGTTTACTTTTTAAAGTCTTTTGTTTATGAGGATCATTAGTCCCTCTAATATTCCAGGAAAGAATTTTCATCAAACACTGTATATCACATATAGAAGAGCTTCCTAGATCATTGGATATTGGCCTGAATCAACCAATCGAGCCCCAATTTCCCCTATGCGTTCCTTGTTAGATATTCTTCCTCTCTTCAGTCCTCCTTCTTTAAATTTTCTCTTACTCTCCTTCAATTTTAGAGGACCGATTCCCAGACTTGGGGTGGGTTTTGTTTTAAGGATAGCATCTTTCAAAAGCTTCAATTGAGTATCTGAAATGGAATGTACCTCAATGTTTTTAGAGGCCTCTTCCATACTATCAAGATCTAGATATCCCAGTTCCATCTCCTCCAGTTCCTCCTCCATCTGTTCAATCCCCAGAGTGTTCTTACTATCAATTTTATTCTTGTGATTGATCTTAGCTAATACGGTAGGATTATCTACCTCTGTAATAAGGGTTTTCAACATTTTTCCATCAATCTGAGGGTCCGTCATATTAGGGTCCAAAGCCGCAAAGCTATTAGTACTCTGTTCTTTCTTCTTCAAATCAGCACCATTATGTCTCCTTCCTGCTCTTTTACGACTAGTGATCTTAGTAAAGCCTTTAGCATCACGTTGATCCTGAGATTTACTTTCCGGAATTTCCTCAGGGAGATTCAGATGGCAGTCGCGGGCTAGATGTCCATGTGTATGACACCGTCAGCATCGAAATGGAACATGTTCATAATCAAGGGTTTGAAACCATTCAAACTCTTCCCAATTTAAGGTGATTCCTTCAGGAAGTGTTTTAGAGATATTCATATAGACACATATCCGGGCATACGAAACATACTTTCCTTGCTTAGTTTGATCCGATATTTTCACAAAATTCCCTAGAGCTCCTCCGATTGCTTTTAGTATATCAGGATCCTAGTATTCTGTTGTTAGTGAGTAGAGTTTGATCCACACCGAGGCTATTGACAGATCCTCCTTATCCGGGTTGAAGTGATGCTTCCACATTCGTAAAAAAACCCAGCTGAGTAGTAGAAGTAAGGTCCACCCTCAAATACTCTGTCCTTGTCTTCCACATTAATAAGAACCACAGTAAAAAAGCCCTTCAATCCCAGCAAGATATCAAAATTCCCTTTCGGCTTCCAAGTTGAGTGAATCCACCACATTAGTGCCTTCTATGAGGGCCATATACCCATGAATTTACCTATTAACGTATGGCCTGTCATATACTGAATTTTTTCTTTGACCTTAACGGGGTTCACCAATATTGCAGGAGTACTGGTCGACTTTGGAATGCAAACCCCCGTACCCGCTTTCCCTGTTCCAGAGGCCGTCAGATCAATCTTTGTGCTGCAACCCTCTCCTCCGATTCCGTCTGCTTCCCGATGCATCTTCTGAACCTCTTATGTCTTCTCCTATTCAGGCCGAGGAGGAGGGGATGAGCCCCTCCCCTATATAATCACCATCCTACCCTACAAACCCTGAGCTCCTGCACCGCGTCCTTGCTTCAAACTTTTGGAATGCTACCATTAAAGAATAAATCTTCTTGGAGCATCTTCTTTGAAGATGGGCTCTCAAGAAAAATTATGATCATGAGTTGTGGGAACGAGAAGAGAAAACCAAAGCTCAAAAATGTCTTCATCCATATTAATTTGACTAGTTATGAATTAACAATAATTTAATTAGATGAAAAATGATAACCTTAAGCGCGATCATATATATGTGATGGAATATATTACATACTTTAACATCTATGTGACTAATGTGTTTGAAAGACCATTCATAACCTTCAAGTTCATTATCGACAATATAGCAGAGAGAATATTTGTGTCGGATCCCTCATAAAGTGGTTCGTATGCCTTCTCAAGAAGAGGTAAATCATGAACATCATCAAAGTCATCATTTTCATGATCATCATCATCATCATCCATTCTAACATTAAATGTATCATGGATCAATGTATTTGTACCATCATCTTCAACTATGTTATCAGTATGATCATTAACTTGTTCTCCATTATTCATAGCTCCATGTTCCTCCGGTACTTGTTCTGAAAGCACGTTCTCCGGAAGATATTCCATAGGATGTCTTTCCTTTATAATTACATGAAACCATCAATAGATATTAGTTAATATAAGAAATATTAAAATAATACATATATTTACAAAAGCAATCAATATAAAAACATATATAATGCAAAACTTACAAATGGACGATATTCATGTCCCCCCTCAGCGTGTCCATGTTCCCTACAATGTTTCATGGCTGTTGTGATCTTTATTATTCTCCTTTTAAATCCCCTACATTGACTTCATGGACAATAACATTTCCCATCACCCTTTCTTTTCAGTCCATCCCACAATCTAGCAAGCAATTGTCGATTTTGTTCATCTGGATCAGGAATATTGCTATTTGACATTTTCTCATAAAGAGCTTCAATGAAGATCACGATCTTAAAAAATCAAGCTCCACACCTCATTGTTTTTAATCACAAAATCAATTGAAATAATTGTGTATTCTTTTACGGAAAACAGTCCATGCGAAGAATATAATTTTTGCAAATCGTTGTTTGTATAGCAAACATGTCGGAATGTTTCCATAATTTATAGTTTTTAAAATTTAAGGTTCGTCGAATATCCGATGATGGTACCATAGTTACCATTAAAATATATATGTCAGATATCCGACGGAGGCAGCTGGATAACCGAAGGTAGTCGTCGGATATACTATTGTCGTCGCATATCTGACAATTCCATGTATCAATTAAAAAAAATTGAAGAAAAATCGTAATTTTAAAGATGAAATCCGACGACACAGTCAATTTCGTCGGATTTTCTCATCGGATTTTGGGTTCAAATTTTGTTGTGCGGGCGAGGAAACATACTAACAAAAATTCCAAACTTCATAGATACCAAAAACTACAATCAGATAACATATTTCAAAATCCCACAAGACACAAATTTTGACGTAAGGAACAAAACCACCCCCTTGTATAGGAAGAAAACTAAATGACAATGATCCTACCATGGTCCACCGAGACATCATCCACCTAGTATTCCAAGTAAATAGTCCCATCAAAAGGCCCCAATGCTTCCTTAGAGATGCTATCAGCTTCAAAGTTAAACCTCCTGATGATATGTTGGAAATAAATCTCATCATAAGATTCAATCATAGCAGCAGTATGCTTCAGCCAAGGTAACAAAAGAAGTATGTTAATTGCATACTTACCCAAATCCCAGTCTATTAGGACCTTAGAATCATCGTATATTTTAATACAATGAAAGATCCTCGTAAATGCAAATTGCAAAAGTCCCCAAAGGGAAAATAGCTCGGCTTTCATGTTACTGCCCGAGCCCACTCCCATTCTCATGTTGATTTTATGGTTAGCCTTCACCCATATTGTCATTTCGGCTCCACAAGTACCTCCTTTTTCCGCTCCATCGAAGAACCCACAAGGAGTATCAAAATCAATCACCGATGCACAACATTCCTTGTAGACCCAAGTTGCGTTTAATAATGGAAACTCATACATTAAAGACACAATCTTTTTGCATATGAGGAAAAGGGAGGGATCGACATTTTCAAAAATTATCTTATTCATGTTGGTCCAAGTAATCCAAATAGTGAATAAAGGAAACATCGCAAGCTTCAATTTTCATTGAAGCCAACTGTAGAGGCAATCTTCAAAAGTGAACTCTGTCCAATCCTCTATGAAACCCAGCAACACTTGAAGTTCTTTCCAGATATTTCTAAAGTAAGGACAGAAAATGAAGAGATGGGAGATGCCTTCCGCATCATTCATACACATAATGCATATGTTAGGTCCCTGAAAGCCTCTACTTAATAGATTAGACCATGTCAATATACGATTCTCAAGAAACGACCAAATAAAGCATTTAATCTTGGTAGGGACCTTCCAACGCCAAAGCTTATAGTGCCATGATCTCCGACTTGGATGCTCCTCCCCTCCAGAATAGAATCATACGCCATCTTAATAGTCAGATTTCCATTTGCACGTGGATAATCCCAGACAAGTGTATCCATATATACACTTGGTTCAATACCTGATAAAATCAGCTGTCTAATAAAATCTTCCCTTTCGGCAGGTAAAGCTTCTTTACCAACTATACCCAATTCCTCTACTGAAATCCAGTGTATCCTATAACTTTGAGCCTCCATATAGTAAGCCTGTTCTAAAATCAAAATATTCTTTGAATTCAATATCTCAAATAACGATGAAGATAGCACATACCCCTCTCCGAAACAAACCATTGGGTCAATACCAACCTGCACCTTATCGCCTCGACCCACCTTCCATCCTAGATACTGACTGGTATAGGGAAAAGTGGGAACAATACTCCTCCAAATAAATGAGGCATTCATGTAACAAGAGGAAGGACTTCGAATCCATTGTATAATTGAGGATGTCTTCATATATTTATTCTTAATCACCCTACTCCACAACCCATCAACAGTGAGCACCCGCCACAAACTCTTACTTCATAAATCCTGGCTAAAACATTTAAGGTTTAATAAACCCCAACCTCCGAGTTTCTTTGGCAAAGAATTAGATTCCCAGCTAGTAAGGTGCAATTTCCTAGTGGACTTGTGGCCTGCCCAAATGATTTTGACTGGAGGTTTCATTAAACCCAACCAGTAGATAGGTATACTCAACAAGACCGATTGGGATAAAATAAATCTACCCCACAAAGAAAGCAACTTGTATTCCCACAATTTGATCCTATTATCAATCTTCTTCAATAACCATGCCCAGTCCTGTATTATGTAATTATTAGGCTTTAAATAATACCCAAGATACTTCAAAGGTGATCCATTTTAAAATACATAAGAGATCCAATTTCATTGAGTCTAGACTCATCCGAGCAATTATGCAAAAAGTTAGACTTATGTTCAATGATAGCCATCCCCAAGGATTTACATAAACAATCAAAGATGTCTTTATAGATTCTCCACTCCTCAACAATGGCTGCACCAAATATCAATACATCATCTACAAACAACAAATGCGTTATGGAAAGAGATCTAGAGAGTTTAATACCTTTTATCTTGTGCTACTGCTTCGCTTCACCAATAATTCTACTCAGGCCTTCAATAGCCAGGATGAGGAGGAGCAGTGATAAGGGACATCCTTGTTGAATGCCTCTGCTACCCTCAAAATGCATAGTAGGTGATTCATTTACCAGAACCGCAAAAGATGCCGAAGAGATACACTCCATAATCCAATTAGTCACTTCCACCAAAATCCCAATCTGAATAAGGATCAGCCGTATATAAAACAAATCAATACTGTCGTATGCCTTAATTAGGTCCATCTTCAAGACAAGAGCTTGCATTTTTTTCACTTTAATGGAGTGTATTCCTTCATGTGCGACCCCATTCGCATCAAGGATATGGCGGTTGTATAGGAACCCGAATTGTTCCAAAGAAATATGTCTAGCCAGGGTCAGTTTGATTCGGTTAGAAAACAGCTTGGTAACAACTTTAAATAGAATATTACACAAAGAAATCAAACGGAAGTCATTGAAGTCCTTTGGCTTGTCCTTTTTAGGGATGAGTGTAATGTAGGTAGAATTGATCGATTTGGGAAGGAAATCCTTAAATCTAGACTCCTCAACAACATCATGAATATATTTTCCCATGATATCAAAAGATTGGAGAAAGAATTCCATGGTCTAGCCATCTGGACTAGGCCTCTTCTCATTCACAAACCCCTGAAGAATACCTTTAATTCCATCCATAGTAATAGGACTTCCCATAATAGTACCCTCTTCATTAGAGAAAAACCTAGGAAATAGATTAATGATCCGAAGTATCTCAGCAAGGTTCCTAGATTGCTCCTGCTTATAGATGTGAGAGAAGAAAATCATTGTCGATCCCATAATAGCAGACTGGTCTTTAACCATGGTACCATCCATTCCCCGTATTTCCCAAATGCAATTATTGTTTCTGCGGTGAGAGGCATATCTTTGAAAAAACTTCGGATTGGATCCCCACTGGCGACCCATAAAGCCCAACTTTTCAAATTCCAAGAATTCTCCTGGAAGGTTAATATTTCCCCCTTCCTTTTCACCATCTTTCAGAGCTCCAACTTCCTCAACGAGAAGAACATGTATTCACCCACATAATTCCCAATAGTGTGTATTTTTGCCTCGATCTCAATTAATTCTTTGTTCATTGATTATTTCTTTTCCTAGTCCCATTTTATGACTTCACACCGCAGCTTGTTCATTTTATTAATCAATTGCTGGAATAATGATGGGTGCTTGATCTCTTCTAATATGGCCCAATGATTTTTCACGAAATCGCAGAAGGAATTATCTACCAGCCAAGAATTATTAAACTTGAATGGAAATGAAATTCGATCGCATTCAAACTCCACCTAAAGAACCACTTCCTTGTGCTCTGAAAATCCTATGGATAAAATCCACGATTGATATCTACCAAATCAATTTAACAAATCCTCCTTAATTAGATATATGTTGAGCCTTTTCGCAACAGACCCGACTCGCCCATTAGACCAAGTGGGTACCATCGAGGCTGGAGCAATATCAATGAGGCCCTCATTATCAAATACGTCTTTGAAATACTGGGCTAGGGGGGTCGACCATCCTCTTCGATCCCCATATTTCAAGTTTGATCAAGGTTAAATTCAGATCACCATCGACAATGAGGGACTGGTCATTAAGGATACCCTGAGCCGAGATAGAGAGAGCAGTATAAGGAACAACCAAAACGCCCCTAGTAGCTGGAATCTGGCAGATCAAGAATTGTCCAAATCACAATTTTCGTTGCTCAAATAGTGATTTTGACGATTTTGGTAGTTTTAAAATCACGCATTTAGTCTAAGACCACTCATCGTGCTTGTTGAAATTGCAGCATTTCCTAAATTGCAATTTCAAGACCAGATTTAGACCGGAATTAGTTAAAACTCCACCGGAAAAAGGGGGCATTTTAGTTTTTTTTTATCCTACGCGATGACAGTGTCCCAGAAATTATCCCTAGGAGAGTAAGGCCCATATATATTTAAAATGGTGAACTGAAAATTGAAGCCTATGCATCGGCTCGTCATCTTAATACCTACGGAATTGGAGGAGATGATAAAATCACGAACAGTGGATTCCAAGCCACCAATAGGCCACCTGAATGACCCTGAGCATCAACACCACTACATAGCCAGTTTGGTATAAGTTTAAGAAAAAAATCACAAGCAGCTACTCCAGAACGCATCGTCTCCTGTAGTAAAATAACGTCAGGATGGGTATTTTCGAGCAAGTTCCTAAACGTAGTCTTTTTGAGCTGAGTGTCGAGCCCCATAATATTAAAGGACAAAATTATCATTTACAACAGTATCCAAGGCCCGTGGTAGCTCTAAGAGGCTGAGAGGGGGTCACGGTGTCCATCATCTTAAAGATAGAATAAAATTTAGAAACCTTAGGGTTTATCCACTTCCTATTAGAAGTAGCACACTGCCCAGAATCCCGATTAGATTTTCTTTTCTTATTCCTTATAATAACATTGTGCCAATGGAGTTAATAGGGACCACCGATCCAGTGACATCGTCGTGGTTACCAAATATCACGAAAGGATTTTCCATATCATTAGCCACATTATGGGACTCCTCCAGTGTATTCAATAAGGGTTCCTTGGAAAACCCTTCATTAACCGTGATGGAGCCAACCCTAAAGGACGACTCCCCAGTAAATCAGTATCCAAATGATCCAAATAGTCCTTCAAGGGAGAGGAAGAGATATTAAACCCTAGTTCAAGGGACAAATCCTCCGGAAGTGGACCCTCCTTCCCCACATGAACCATGGCATCTCGTCGAGAGATATTGATATCCACCATGGGCTTAGTATTTGACATCTCAGGACTAGTAGAAAAAATACAACGCTAGGTAGATAAGGACGAAGTTGAGAGGTCCCTAGGAGCCGAAACCGCAAGCTTCATAGAATCTAAAATATCATCCACAAACATTGATTTCAAGAGCAGAGGAAGGAAAATGTTGAACTTACCCAAGAATACATTAGCAGAGTCTTCATTCATAGGGAGAGGAAGGGTAATATCCTAGGCCATGTCCATGTCATCGTCTGAGGCTTTATAGAAGGTAAAGTCCTCCTCCATCTCAGTTTCCTGATGGCTAAACTTATCACAATCCTAGCACAAATTCCTAGTAGAATGACACTTGAAACACAAGAACTGGATACCACAATAATCCATTTGTTGCATGAGAACGCCTTCGGACACCGAACCTCAACCTCCGCAAGAATCCCATCTAAAATATCCACTTCAACAAGGACCCTGGGGAAACGACGATCATTAGACAACAACGTCTCCTCCTCAATGAGGATAAACCTACCAATAGAGTTTGCCACAACCATGAACACTAAAAGGGTCCAACAAAATAGGGGAAAGCCAAGAATTTTAACCCGGAAGTGCCTTTTCTTCATCCTTTCACGCCAATGGTCAAAATTTGTGTGCCAACGTCATTAGACAAGCGAGCCCGAACCATAAACCCAGAACCTTGAGTAAATAACCTGCAGTGTTTCCTCCATGAGAAAATGGAAGAAAACCCACCCATTAACCAGCATAATGACGCGTAGCAAGTAGTGAATTAAGGGTTTCCAAACCCTAGAAATCCAATCAGTAATCTCCCCTCTCGACAATCGACAGTGCTCAAGTTTTCCAACTAAGGCACGAGAGGACAGATTGTGTACCATATCCATAGTGATGTCCTTTCCCATAACACAAAGAGCCCTCTCTCTTTTTTCCTTCTTAGATTTAATTTTTTGGTGTTTACTGGCAGTAACTCCCTACTATCTATGGGCAGGAACACAGGACACTTCACGCTGAAATGCATACCCCAACACTTGAGAGTTGGAATGGTGTCCCATGCATTATTGACCTTAGAAATCGGGGAGCAGTATACCACCTCACACAATGGGTTAACCCTAACCCTTGCAAGCGCAATAGTAGGGGATTGAGACAATGATGCCTCCTTACCCGACAGTTGTTGTAACAAGCACGTGGTCTCTGACCTCGCCATTGCCAAGTAAGTCAATGGAACACTAATAAAATACGGAAGGGGGATCTATTCCATCTGTAACCCAAAACAGAGAGTAAAAAAGCAAGCTGTCGAATAAATAGCACAAAAAAGAATTGGTAATGAGGATTGGGTTGAAATAGGGAAAAACTACTGTAGAATAACTGTAAATTCCCACTTTTTTGCCTTGGTTAGTACTAATCCATTCAAGTCGAATGACAGAATCCAAGTCTTTAGTAGCTTCCCAGTTCAAGGACCTCCATAACCAGAAGAAACCACCATTAACCACCATCTTTTCCACTCAAACACTAAACACCATGCTATTGGAAATCCTATCAATCAAAATCATCACTTTTGTATCCTTTGATTCAATTATTTTATTAATGTAGCAAGAGCGAAATCATATCGAGTGCGTGGGGGTCAGTTGTTGATGTAGAAAAGCCATGTCCAATGCATGGTAACATAAAAATATTTACAACAACAATAAAAAACAACTAAAATCATGAAACATGTACCATCGGCGGTTGTGTTTTAATGGACAGAGTTTGTCAATGCCGCTGACAAAAAGAATGGAGGCCACAAGCATTGTAATCTGAGTAATTTTACTCAATGTATAGTTTTATGCATAATCCTCATTTCTGGGATGTTTATTCGAGTTTAATTATGGGAACATTGCACTGTAATTAGAGGAGATTGCTTTTTATTAATTCATATGGTGTTTTGGGCCTCCTTCGCTTGAATTTAATCTAAATTCATCCACCAATTTAAATAGGTAAATGTGAAATGACCTCAGCATGCCGGTGTGTCCTAGGGCGGAGAAAATGAAGCATGTGTCATCTATCCAGATCCAATAAAATGGCCAAAAAAATGTCGATTTATAAAAAATATTTAATAAAAAACCCCGCACTGAGCTTTGGACCATAGCCTTGGAAAATATTCCATCACTTGGCTCGGAATAATACCGCTGAGCAAATGTTATATGTCCCCCATATTGGACATAATAATATTTTTAAGAAAGTTGTAATAAATTTTTTTTCACATAAAAATATATCTTACTATTAATACCGTGAAAGAGTAAATAGGATCAATACATCAGGTCATCATACCATATAGGCATGTGAGTAAAACACATACGGGCACATGTTGATCCCCAAGATAACATCACAGCATCTAGGATCCATCCCAAATCCCAAACATAACCAGAAAGGATGCCACAAAAATGCATCAGTATCCCAACAACTGCATGACCAAAACTAAACAGTCCCCAAGTGGCATAGTATCAAATAGCCAAGACATAAATACATGTAAAATAAGTCCAATAATAAGTCCAAAACAGCCAATGGCCTGGACACAAGTGTCAAATATCAAAAAACATAGAGCCGCATAAACCAACCTGGTCAAAAAACCAACAATTAGTTGGAGAAAGTGACTATGAACCTGCACAATATATAGCCGAATATAAACATGAGAGAAAATATCAAATCAAGCCTCAAGTCCAGATCAAAAGAGTTAGATCCAAAGCAGATCAACCGAGCCCCGAGAGAAAAGAAGGTCCTCATGCCATTCCTCCCACAAGATAATGCCAGTCGGTGAGTCCAAAGCCCTCTTGGAAAGGATGTCTGCCTCCATATTTATCTCGCGGTAAACATGGGCAAAGTGAATATGTTGAAAGTCATTGATGAATTTTCGGACAGCATCCAACCATTTTGTGAGGATCAACACATTAAGAGGGGAAGAACCCAAAGCCCATGATATTATGGAAGAAGAATCACCCATAACAACAAGTAAGGAAACCTGTAAGCGCCAAGAAAAGTGTAAAAGTAACCAGAGAGCACATAATTCACTGCGAGTATTCGTTCCAGAACCCAAATTTAAATGGATCCTATAGGAAACAGAGATGTTTAGATGAAGCACCACACCCACCCCACAAACACCTCCCCCCCCAGCTGCAGCCCCATCGAAGAACCCACAAGGATACATCAATACCGGAGGAGCAATTCGATAACCAGTACGTTTAACAGTAGAAACAATCCTGCCTCCCGCAAGGACTGAAACGGAATTCTTCTCCATATATAAAGCAATGATACGACTGCTTAACCAATGCAGATTTATAGCTATACCATCAAAAACATAGCGGTTACAGGCCTTCCATAGCTCCCACAACATATAACACGGGAGTTCCAACCATCGAATTGAACGAGAGTCGCGGAGCCACTGGCCTAAGCTGTCCTTTAAAGTGGACGAGTGCCAAACAACAGTTATACCAATAGAATTGACAATAAGCGTCCAGAGCTCATTTATGATTGGACACAAAGAGAAGAGATGATCAACCGTTTCCAAGTGTGAACAGCATAAAGGACAACAGCCAGGACCATAGAATCCACGACGACAGAGATTATCCCAGGTAAGAATATAGTTGCCCATTGCCAACCAAACAAAACATCTAATCCTTGGAGGAAGGGCAAGCTTCCAGATCACAGAGTGCCACCATACCACCTTTGGTTTATAGTCAGCAAATAATGAATCATAAGCAAGTTTTGAAGTGACCAAACCACGAGCAACATCCCATGACCAAACCAACCTGTCCGGGGAATCACAGAGGTGGATGTTTGCTTGACAGAGGTGCTTCGTGTATTCTGACCATTCCTTTCCCATAGCCCCATGAATGCCAAGTTGACAAGCAGTGATCCAACCCCCATTATTGAAAGAAACAGCATGTGACAGGTTAAAGAACCCCCTAGCTCTGAGATGTGCAAGAATTTTGGGTGTGAAAGAATACGAGGGGGATGCCCCCAAAACAGGGTCCATTCCAAGTCTGATATCCCGACCATTTCCAGGTATCCAAAATAGCCACTTTGCCACAACAGAAAAAGATCCCATGAGCCCGCGCCATATATTTGAAGTACCATTAACAGAATGCCTGCCAATCCGAAACCATGACACCACCATATCATGTTTAAGGTATTTGGCCCGAATGATACAACCCCACATAGAGTTATTAAAGAATACATGCCACAGGCTCTTTGCATGGACAGCCATCACAAACAACTCCATATTCTTTATATTCCAGCCTCCAAGAATATATGGTTGTGCCATACATTTCCAATTAATTAAATGAAACCTGTTCTTCTCTCCCCCACCAGACCATATAAAGCGAAAGAATTTCCCTTGAAGTATGCGAATAATTGAAGTCGGTATTTTACAGAGGGAGAACCAGTATACACCCATGTTTTGGAGAACAACCTTAGCCAAAGTAATCCGGCCACCCAGTGAAAGATATCTCAAGCTCCAATGACTAATGCGCATATCGAAACGTTTAACAAGCCATAACCAGTCATTGGTCCTGTATTTTGCAGGTTTGAGGAAATAGCCGAGATATTTTGAGCCTTCTGATAACTCCTTAAATTCCAAAGGAAGAATACACCTGACACTATGTTCCACGGTCACCTCTAGTGAGTGTTTCAGGAAAAAATATTTCACCATACTGATGAGCATACCAGTTACCAAGCAGAAGAAGTTAAGAATTCTCTTATACTGTAACCATTCAGCCAGAGTTGCCAGCCCAAAAAAGCATCACATCGTCCACAAACAGCGAATGGGTAACTGATACACCAGCCGATATTTTGATACCCACAATAACGCCCTCGCTTTTAGCTTTGCGAATAGAGAGGCTCAGCCCATCCCTGATCAACAGAAACAAAAGAGGGGAGAGAGGGCACCCCTGACGGAGTCCCCTAGACGCCTTGAAGTAATTAGTCGGCTGACCATTAATAAGTACTGCATAGTTGACTGTCGTAACACAGGCTATAATCCACTTCATAACCTTCCATGGAAGACCAATTTGTATAAGGATCAATTTTAGAAAAGTCCAATTAACTTGGTCGTAAGCTTTTAACAAGTCCAGTTGTAGGATGAGTGCCTCCATCTTCTTCTGATTAATACTGTGGAAAACCTCCTGTGCCACACCAACCGCGTCGTGAATCTGCCGCCCCTCCAAGAAACCAAATTGTTCCAAAGAAATGTATGAGGACAAGAACGGTTTGATACGTTGTGCAATTATCTTAGAAATGATCTTGTATACTAAATTGCACAAAGCAATTGGACGGAAATCATTAAAACTCTCAGGATGTGTTGATTTAGGTATCAATGCCAGATAAGTGGAATTTAACACCCCAGAGACCAGTCCCAAGGACCAAGATTTATCTACAGCATCCCTGAGGTCACTCCCCATGATTTCAAAAAAATGTATGAACAGCTCCACCGTCCACCCATCCAGCCCAGGAGATTTGTCCTTAGCAAAATCCCGAAGAGAGTTCTGAACATCAGTGCAAGAAATATTCTCAAAAAATTTTTCACCCTCCACATCAGTGAACATCCAAGGATATTCCTTAATAAGTTTAAACTGATCAAGTAGGGAAGTAGTTTCATGATCAGTATAATAATCTATAAAATGACGAGAAGCCTCAGACTTCAATTCTTCATCACCACGGATCCGTCGTCCATCATGATCATTTAGATCCCAAATATTATTTTGTATTCTGCGACCATCAGCATATCGATGGAAGAACTTCGTATTTAAGTCACTAGCTTTGAGCCAAATTGCTTTGCTTTTTAACCGCCAGGACTCTTCCTGATTAAGGAGTATTTTTAGTTTCCTTTCCTCCAGCATAGCAAGGCAAACACGATCTGATGGAGAGATCCCCGCTCTCAGGGATAGACCCCTAAAGTTGTAATAAATTTGTTTACTAGTCTTTGTCAAATATAAAAAGTAAAAAAGTAAATAAGCTATAAGTTGAATGTAAAAATGAGAAATTTTAAGCACGTAATTTTAAAAAAAATTATTCACATCAAATTTTCTTTATAAAGACGTTAAAATAAAAATATATTGAATTGGTAACATCAAAATAAAAACATCACAAAAGTGACAACCACTTTTTTATAGTCCCTCCCAAAGTAGTAGGAACTCGGGAGTTGCAAGTCAAAGTGTTTTGACTTTGCATTAATTCATTTTTCACATTATAATTTTTCATAAAGTTTTCAATGTTTCCAAAATACAATTTATTAAATTGATTTTTTTTAAAAATAAAAATAAATTTTTAAATTTCACTTATTTTATTTTCTATTTGGTTAAAGATGTTACTATTAGGACATAAGTCCAAGAGAGTGTGACTTTATTTTAAAAAAAAAAAAAAAAAAAAAACTAAAAACATTTATGTAAAATTTTCTAAAAGTGTTATGTGGCAATCACCGTTATTGATTTTTGTTTTAAAACATTTTTATTATTTTATGTTATTATGAGGATAATTACTTAGTAATATGATAAATTTTATAGAAAAAAATTATGTTGTTATGATTTTGCATTTATTTTATCAATTTATATGTTCAACTTAAGGCTTATTTATTTTCTCAATTTTTAAATTTGATAGGGATTAGCCACTTTGTGGCATATTCACTTTTGCATTTTAATAATAAAAAAATAATAACATGAGAAAGTTGTTACTTGGCACTTTTTAAAAAAATTATATAAAATGTTTTTAATTTTTTTAATATGTTTTAAAATAAATTCACGCCCTCATATTTATGTTCAATCAATAATCTATTTGAAAAATAAAAAATAGAATGAGTGAAATTTAAAATTTAAAATTGTATTTACGCCCTCATATTTATGTTTAATCAATAATTTATTTGAAAATTTCAAAAAAAATAGAACGAGTAAAATTTAAAATTTAAAATTTTATTTTAATTTTCAAAAATATTTAATTTAATACTTTTTTGAAAACAATGAAAACTTTTTAAAAAAATTATAGCATGAAATTAAATTAATGAAAAGTCAAAACATTTTCACAAGACTGAAAATTAGTTGTGTAAGTAATTTATATCTAAATATACTCTTTTGCAACTTTTAAAAAAGATGAAATTAATGCATCATGCTTATAAATCAACACAACATACATACAAAACTTCCATTGACATATAAAACAAATCAGCATTCATATTCTTTGTAGAAACCTTGTATAGATTTGAGAGAAACATGTATAACCATATTATTATACTAGCAATTGCCCCATGAGAGGCAAAATGAACGCCGAGTGGAAAAGAGTATAAAAAAAGGAAAGCAAGTTGCCCAGATTAGTAACTCTAAAATCTCCAAGGAAGAGTGTAAGGAAGAGAAAGCTTTAAATCTTTCCACAAAATAAATTTTACACAATGATTTACATATTTCTGTGAGGGAGAGGAAGCCAGACACTGGAAGCATCTGGATGGTGGGACTTAAAAACACAGGTTTTTTGATTGCTTGATATCTATCCATGGATATGAAAGAAAATCATCATTTCATAACTTTGAGTTGCTTACACAATACATCTAAGGGTTGACATTGTTAATTTCTCTATTAATAGTCTCTAGTTGTATGGTAGGTAGCCCCAAAGCAGATAACCTAGAAATTTAATACTTGAGAGGCACAATGAATACCTTAGAAAATGGATAAAATATTAAGTGTCTCACTTTTTTATTTCTAGTAAGTATCCTTAGCACTTGCAGTTGCTCTTTTATATTGTGACATGAACACTTAAAGATGTGATTTATATTTTTTCTATGATTTTTGTTTTTCAAATACATTGGTCTTCACACTTTTTTATAGAATGTTTACAAGAAAAAAATCATAGTACATCACCATTAAGAAAGAGTTTAAAAACTATAAGTTTCGAAATTCAAATTGATGGCATTTCTTCGCCATTGAAGACAAGTTCTTTTGGTCCTCATGATGAGGAGGGGAACGAACACCTTATTGACCAGTTTAGTTTGGTAAGTTTGATGAAAAAATAAAAGGGCCAATATCCCTCCCATTCTAGCTCTTCTATAATCGGATGACTCTCAGGGTAGGTGATTGCTTTGATCGACTATCGAGCAAGCATCTCCTCCCAGTTCAGTTTGGTGAGTTTGATGACAAAAGCAAAAGGCCCGGCTCCCTCCCATTCTAGCTCTTCTATAATTGGATGACTCTCAAGTCCTAGTGCACTTGTTTGTGGCTCCATACCATAGAATATCCATCCTCCTCCTTCTCTACCCATGGCTTACACAGATACTTTGATTAAGGTGTAGAGAAAAGAGAGTAATGGAAGGAATCCAAAGAATCAACAAAAAGGAGGTCACGGAAAATTTTAAGAACGCCCCCTAAATTTATATGTATAATAAATGGGTGAATCTCCATGATATACATGAAAGTGTGAAGGCTATTTTATAAATAGTACAATATGTAAATAAAATAAAATTGTGAACCTTTACGAAATTATAGAATTTTGTAAAATATGGGCAAATCTTTCACATAGTTATAAAATCATGGTGAATCTTTCATACAATTATAAAACCTTATAAAAATCGTGGTGAATCTTTCACATAGTTATAAAATCTTGGAAAATCTTTCACTAAACTTTAAAACCTTGTAAGGCCTTAGCAAATTGGTTGAAATTTGACATAAGGAAATTTCATGTTTTTGCACCCCTTTTTTAATGGCTCCATATCTATGCCTCGAGTGATTCACAGCACATGATAATTCATCTTTTTCATTGGAATTAGAGATTTGGCATATGTTTTATTGTTATGGTTGTTGAATAGGATGTGAGAACAATGACTTATCCTTCTTATGGTGGATGGGATTTCTTTTGAATTGGAAACTCTTTAGACGACGAATACTTTGGCAAATTCAGTGCATTTATTCAATCAATGCAAGGGGAGAAAAAAACAAATTGTCTTTCCTTAAATAACTAGCTTAAATCTAGTTGTTCATTGGGTTCATTTGATAAGAAATTCAATGTTATGCATGAAATCAACATCATCCTTGGGAGATTTATCATTTTGGACTAATTATGGCACATTGATGACTTCTTAATTAATTTCATCACATCCATCCTTTCAAATTCTCTTTCTCTTTAATCTTGACTCAATTTCCAAATTGGATATTCAGTGGTCTTGGTAGTCCACAATCCCTTATTTTTAATGAATATTATAAACTTATTTTTTAAGGTTTTCCTCCTTGTGTCATAAAAGAAAATAATCAACTTAAAGTGAGACTCATTTATGTAGTGACATTGAACAACCTTCCTAAGGATGCAATTTGTTTACAGACTTGAATATATTACAATATGAAAATGATGACCTAAAGGTTTGCTATTTTATTAGAAAAATATCCCATTGAATATTTTTGCAAATAACCTTATAAAGTGGACAAGACTCATTTGGGCATGCCAATACATCCTTATTAAACATTACTAAAAACTACAGACACTACAATTGCTATGAAAAAATACAAATATAAATGTTACATAAAACCCAACATGCCTTTATTTAAAAAATTTCCATCGTTTTCCAAGCCCTTCCAAATTACAGACCAAAAGTTTATCGAGAAAGAAGATCCACATAATTTTTCCTTTTTATTATTTTCGGATTGAAGTTTATTGAGATGAAACCTTTCCACAATATAGATGATATTCCTAGTGCATTACTCCAATGTTCCTTGTTATTGTGATTTCAAAACTACATGTATGCAATGGATGAGCCATCTCAATAACCAAAGTCGATACCATCTTGAATCATCATTGACATAAAGTAGTCATAAGAAATTTTTCATTTTAACATCGAATGTGTCATTCCTACAATAAGATATTGAGTTGTCATAAGGGATAACTCAAAGTTTATCCACGTATGGTATTTGCACAATGAATCATACCTTACTCATACATTTCTTGCTATGAAACTAAGGTTGGTTCAAACAAAATAAGGATGTAAAGAAATTTTGATATTTCCTGAATGTGAGTACTTTTCCAACCTTGCAAAAGCATGTTTATCAACTTTTCCACACCACAATACTGCTTTTACGCTATCCTTTGGGTCATTTTTTCGATATGGACTTTTGTTATATTTGAATTGTATACTACAAAGCATGCTACTTAGCATAAGGATTAATAAATAACGATGATGGTTAGCACTCACATGAAGACTAATTTTCTTTATATGTAAAATCTATGCAATAATTTCTTTTTGAGTATTCAAAAGTAACAACAATAATCAAATTTTCCTTACATGTACAATAATTTGAACAAGTTATAAGATACACTTAATTCAAATCAGATTTGAGTAGATTTCAAATATTCAATATTTCGAAGAAAAATTATTAGTTCATGGAATTTCAATTATGCATCCTCCTATTTGAGCAAAGTTTCCTCCTCACCTATAGTAGTGAAATCATGCCAATAATTCACTAGATAATCAATGCCACTAGTTGTGAGTATTTTATCATTTCGCCAATAGTGATTGCCTAGATATTATCCTCATGATGATCAGAAGTTTCCATACAATCATGACTTAATTGTCAACCATTTCAACAAGCTATCTACACTAGAAGACATGAGCTATGCTCCATGATGGAGGAAGCTCTAATTCCACTTGCACTATGACTTTCAATGTCTTCAATCAAGAGTCATTTGATAAGGCCATCATTTGATCATATTGTTTATTATGCTATCATTACACATTAATCTACATGTGACTCTAGCACAACCACATTATCAACAGTGGTTGATATGCATCGATTAATACCATTAATAAAAAGGGTGTACTATGGCATGTATAATGTGTAATGGGTGTCCATTTTTAATAATGGGTTTGTGCTAGTGCATTATCACATGTAAAGGTGTTATTTTTAAGACCCAATCAAAATATACATATCCATATCAACATAAGCATTAGAGTGGGATCTCAACCAACTTAAAGTAACTTATTGACAAATCTGAAATTAACATGGATCTAGACTAATTAAAAATAATAATATAATACAAATACAAATACAAACTTATAATTTAGAAGACTTGAATCATAAAAAAAATGTTAATAATACTAATATAACAATATTCAGATTTTTTTTTTGTAAGTAAGTTGTAGCACCTTCTATTACTAAAAACTGAATAATAATACAGAGTAAAAATACAGACGAGCGAGCCACTGCTCGTACCCCATTGGCGACCCCCAACATGGTCGAATTTTCAGAAGATAGTCTATCAAAAAAATAAACAGAGAGCCCTGGACTAACGGCCCCCGGAACAAAAGATTCCCATTACTTAACCCGAGTCTGCGCAGAGACTAAATATACCAGAGGCAGATGACAAAAAGCCACAAAATGAAAAAGCAGAAACAAAAACCAACACCCAACCGAAAACCAACCGCAAGACGGAAGACCTGTAAAGCTAATCAGGGAGCTGGGGGCTCCCTCCTTAGAGACACTAGTTCCTCCCGAGGAAGATCCCTGGTGAGATCTAGGTAGTTCTTAAGCGCCGATTTGAGCAAGCAAACTCCAGCAGCATTGGTCTGCTGACCACCTTTGATAATCTGAATAGCCTCTCGAATGCCATGAGCTAGCTGGTTCCTAGCTTGGATGTCATGGGAAAGGAGAATTCGAACTTCCTAGAAGAGGTTGGAAACCAGTTTCCTGTCCAGGTGGGCTTCATATTCACGCAGGAGGGAAACCTCTCTATGAGAAATTTGAGCCTCGATTTGAGCCGAAGTCTCCGCAAGATATTGAGCACCCCAATTAAAGGGCAGAGGAACCGGTGCCTCCATATCCAAGGATTGTTGCTAAGAAGAACCCTCGCGGGGTAAGTGTCCTTCTCCCCCCTGGACGAGTAGAGCCACCACCCGACTGGATCCCCTGCGACTATTGGCCCTCATACGGGGAGTCATAACTTCCCAATCCACAACACTTAGCCAACAAAAAACCACGGGATAATTTAGCCAATTCTCAAAATGTTTCTTTCTCAGCTTGATAATACCCATTGAGACATGAATATTTATGGATTTTTGGATGAGAGTAGGAAGTAGATCATCCTTGGATCCAAAATATTGTCTCTCTTCCCCGCACAGATGAGTATATTATCCTTCATGGCGTTGTGCCAGCCAATTACCTCCATATCAGTGAAGACAACCATTTCGCATGCTCGAACCTCGTGGTAACAGTACTTTCGTTTCGACGGAGTACAACCATCTTTACTGCCAGAAGCACGGAAGCAGTTATTAATTAAGAAGCCAACTTCCATGGTGAAACAATGATGAAAATAGATGGTGCAAAGCGGGCCTAAAATGATGCTCTGAACCCCATTTAATGGAAGAGTGACATTTGAGGGCATCTGGCTGATCCATGCTTCGTGTCATTCTCCATTATCGTCACTTCGACCTCACCCTCAATTGTACTGACAATCCTGACATGATGATTGATAGTGGAATCGAACATGGCAGGATCAGATGTTGCTGTCAACTCAACCTGCTGCTCGTAAACATCAACTGCCTCGTTGTTCTCCTCGTGGTCTAAGGTCGGGCAGCCATTTGTCCCGGAAATGATGTGGAGAAGAGCATTGTCGACAATCAAGGCCGCTTGCGATTCATTGTAAGGTCGGTTGGCCTCCTGGCATGTCCTTCCATTCTGGCCCTCCTCCGTGCGATGCGCCAAGTGGACAAGATCTTCTTTGTCTAATTCATTGCATCTCCTCCACAGATCGTCGTCCTCCATATCCTGTCGTAGCATGCTGAGGAAGGAAATACGAGCACCCACCCCTTTATTGGCTAAGGCGTCCACCACCTTGTTCCGCTTCCGATGGATGTGCATGAATTATATCGCTGGGTTGGATTCCAGCAAACTCCTAAGAACTAGGAGTCTACTCTCCCATTTCCAGTTGCAGGAAACATTGGCTATAGTCGAGTCGTGCCGAATGCGCCTCGCAATGGAGATGATGATGAGGGAGTCCTCTTCGACAACCAGAGGCGTCCATCCCTGTTGTAAATCCCATCGTAATCTGATAACCATTCCTTCCAATTCTGCCACATTATTAGTGTTGTCGCCTAAGTCACCCCAAAATGTGCTTAGAATCATTCCTTATGCATTTCTGATAACCCCTCTGAATCCGAACGGGCTAGGATTTCCTTTCGCGGTGGCACCATCGAAGTTAAGCTTGAACAAGCCTTCTGTCGGGCGCTTCCACACTTCAGGGTTGAGAGGAGGTGTGACTACCTTGCAGGGACGGCCAATGCTTGCTGGTAAGTTAAATATACCCCAATCGTTCAGAATTTGTCTTTCTGCACTGTCCATTTTCCAAGCTTCTGGAGTCCATTGGCTCAATTTTAACATTTCCTTTACATGAATTTCCAAAAGATTCCATACTGCTTCAATGTTTCGAGTTTTGTCTTCAAAAATTCGCCTGTTTCGTTCCTTCCAAAGTTCCCAGACCCCAAAACTCGGAAATAATTCCCAAATCCTTTTCAAAATCTCATTTTTAAATGCTTTGGGTGGCCATTTGGCTATGGAAAGATCAGGGCGATCTCGGACCCTAGCGCTCTTCCGAAAACTCTCTTCTCCCTTCTCCCACAGGTAGGAGGCCATGGGGCAAGAGTCGAGCAGGTGGTTAATGGTTTCAGAGTTTGTGTCACACATGCTACATCCGGGCGGTCCTCTCATCCCCCGATGCTGAATATTCTCCCATGTGAGGATGCATCTTTGTAACAAAATCCAGCTAAAAGAAGCGATTTTGGGCCACCAATTACCTTTCCAGATCTTATGCCAAATTTTTTCCTCAGTCGCCATTCTGTGGGTTTCCATATACAATCCCGTTGCTTCTTTGATGCTAAAATTTCCGGTGTTCGTATACCCCCAACGAACCTTATCCAGGCCATCCACCTTGGGAATCCTGTGTTTACACAAATCCTCGTCGAAGCTGTCCAAATTCTCGTCGGGGGCAAGGGATTGCCACCAAGATTTGGGTTTCTAGATCCTGAAGTGGGCATCAACAGATATGGGCTCCCAAAAGTCCTTCACCCACTCTAAAGGACTATTTTGAAGATAGAGAAGTAAATCCGGGATGTTCTCTTAGTTGGCCATGCGGGGTAATTGTTTCCAAGCATCCCGTGTGAAAAAGGCAGAGGCACCATCTCTAATATCCCAAAAACTATGTCTTTGGATGAGACCCTTGTTCTCCTGTTCCGCTTTCCAAATGCTCGAGCCTAGTAGGTCCTCTCCAAATCTTATTAATTGTTGGTTGGGCCAATGGGGCGCATACTTATAGTGCCATAGTTTCCCCCACGGTTCCTCAGTGTGAGTGATCCATCTCCACCAAATTTTAGGCCCCAAAACTTTATTTGAGCTGACCGGGTCCCGAAGTCCTAAACCCCCCTCATATTTTGGTTTGTATAAGGTGTCCCAGTCGACCAAGGCCCATTTCCTGTGCCCGTCCGCTCCACCCCACAAGAAATTCCTCTGAATAGTGCGAATTTATTTGAGGATAGATTTAGGGGCTGCCAAAATAGAGAACATGTAGAGAGGCATGGCATGGAGCACTGATTTGACCAGGATGATGCGGCTAGGAAAATTCAAGGCTCTGAAGGTCCAATGGCCTAGCTTCTGCTTGAGTTTATCAAGAAAATCCTTCCAAGAAATTTGACAAATAGAAGATTCTGCTAAGGGAGCACCCAGATACTTAGAAGGTAGGAGCCCTTCCAAAAATTCTAATATCCTGAGGATGTTTCTTCTTGTGATTCTCGGAGTATTAATGAAATACACCTGAGATTTCTCTTTATTGATCTCTAAGCCACTGGCCTCTAGGAAGGTATCCAGCCCACTCTTCACGACTCTTGCTTCCTTAACAGTAGAGGGTCCCATTAACATAGTATCATCAACGAATTGCTGATGTGTTTGAGGGTTCAACCCTTCACTGAGAGTAAGCCCTCGAATATTTCCCTCCCTTTGCGTCGCTTTAAGCATACGACCTAGAACTTCAACAATGGTAATAAAAAGGAAGGGCGACAAAGGATCTCCTTGGTGAATTCCTCGTGAAGCTTGGAAGGGATGTGATGGGGTACCATTGACCAGGATCGAGAAAAAAGCAGAGCAGACAAGACTCATCACCCAATTGGTACAGTTCGCCGTAAAGCCAAAGTTCCTAAGAACCTTTTCAAGAAAATGTCAATTAAGTCTGTCATAAGATTTAGAGAGGTCGAGCTTTAGCAACATACCTGGAATTTTATCCTTCTTCAGAGAGTGGATAGTTTCGTGCACCAGGATGATGCCATCCATAATCTGTCGACCTTCCAAAAAACTGGCTTGCTCAGGGGAAATGAGAAGCGGGAGAAGAAATCGAAGTCTGTTGGCAATTACTTTGGTGATAATCTTATAGATGACATTGCACAGGGAAATCGGTCTGAATTTCCCTGGGTCTTCCGTGCTAGATTCTTTGGGTATGAGCGTGAGGACGGTGGCATTAAGGGATTTCAGAATACTTCCCGTCTTCCTAGAATCTTCGATGAGGGCCAACACTTCTTCTTTCAGCCAATCCCAACAGGAGTGAAAGAAATTCGTGGTGAACCGATCCGGTCCTGGTGCTTTATCCGCTGCCATATGTTTGACCGTTGCCTCCAATTCTTCCATTTCAATGGGTTTCATCAGCATGAGGTTGTGTTCATCCGTTATTAAACTTGGTATGAATTGTAGCACCTGAGTTTGGGCCTCGTGCTTGTCAATTGCAGGTTCCGCCAAGAGATCGAAAAAAAAAAAAGTCGTTCAAGGTGTTTTCTACTTCTCCTTAAGTTTCAACGTGTGTGCCATCCGCTCTTTTTCACCGCACTAGGCGGTTCCCTTAACGATATTGAATAGTGGCTTTATGGAAAAACTTGGTGTTGCATTCCCCTTCCTGCAGCCACCGGTTTCTTGATTTCTGCTTCCATAGGATTTCTTCCTGTTGCTCGCGAGTATTGAGTTCTTGCATAAGGCGCTGCTCCTCGGATCTCACTTCCTCAGTGTAGCACTAGGTCATACCTTTCTGCTGTACCTCCTACATTTCCTTATCCAACCATTTTTTTTCTTAGAAGATGTTCCCAAAGGAGTCTAGATTCCAACGCTTAATTTTACCTTTTAGGATCTTCAATTTTTGTTGGAACCGGTACATTAGCGTACCCTTGATGTGAGTTATCTCAGATCACCACTGGAGAAAGCTTCTCCGAGAGATCTTGGTGGAGCAACTAGAACTATTCAAACCTAAATGGTCTACGGAGGTTCTCCCCAACCCTCGACCATTCAAGACTTATCGGCCAATGATCAGAGCCAGCTGAAGGAAGTACAACTACTGTCAACTCACCTCCTGCCAACATTGTTGATTCCATGACTAGTAAATGGTCCAAATGACAAGCAATGCTCCTGTCCCCCGTCCGCTTGTTATTCCAGGTGAAGATATTGTTTTTCGTTGGAATGTCCACCAGCTCCAGATATTCGATGACTTCATTAAAGTAATCGCTTATGGTATTCAATTGACGAATTCCGCCTTTTTTCTCATCCAGCGTGCGTATTAGGTTGAAATCCCCCCTAGAATCCAGGGAGCAGTACCCACCAATTCCTTTAACGAGTTCAGGGAGTTCAAGAAGGTGGGTTTCTGATTGGATAAGGAAGGTCCATATATGTTGGATAGAATGCCCCGAATATTTGTACCCAACACAGAGAATCCTGTGAGAGGCAAAGAATCCTGTGAGAGTCACCTCCCTCGGGTTCCAAAGAATGCCAATCCCTCTTGTCGATCCTCTCGCATCCATCGCCATGACCTCACAAATGGGCCATGCTTTCCTGCCTATTACTCTTAACTCGGCTTTCGAGCACTTGGTTTCTTGAAGGAACATGATCATCGTATTTTCAATCTCTATTTTCCATTTTAGAAGACGAATCTTTAGCAGGATCTTACAGCCTCTTATGTTCCAGGATGTGATCCGCATCTTATAACTGCTTGGGGATTGAGGCAAGAGCTGTGACAATGGTAGGATATTGTCCTGATGTGACTAATTGTGACCCTACCATCTGGATTCGATGTGCATTGTTGTGTCTTCCTCTTTTTTTCTTTCTACCTTTATTTTTTCCATCTTGTTCCTTAATGGGTTTTGAGGTTATTCCCAAGCATTTGAGGTTCTTTGTCTTTAGGATTGCCTTCTCCAACAGGGAAACCTGCTTATGCGAAATGGAATCTGGGGTTTTTTCCAAGACGGTTGCCTCTAAGCTTTCCAGATCTAACTCTCCTAACTCCATTTCTTCCCCTTCTTCCCCTAGAGGAGGAACCTCCGCCATAATCATTTATTTTTCTGATTCTTGGGAATTTTTTTCCAAAGAGATAGGGGATAGCTTTGAGACTTGATTTTCTTGGTTCTGACCTTCCTTAAGGGTTTCACTAACTTTTTATGGTTGCAGTACCTCAATGTTGTGGGTATGATTTTTTTTATTAACTTCAGGTCCTGCTATTCTTTTGGCCGCTCTCTTCTTGGTAGTCACTTTTGTGAACCCTTATGCATTATTCCCTTCAAGATTTTTATCACCACCTGGTCTTTTATCAAGTGGGAAATCGCGAAAGAGATGCTCGTGTTCATGGCACCGTCTGCATATGAAGGGGATCTGTTCATAATCAATCGCTTGAAACCATTCTTCGTCATCCCAAGAGAGTTCAATCCCATCAATAAAGTCTTGGGAGATATCCATGTAAAGGCATATTCTGGCATACGATGTGTATCTCATCTACTTTGTCTGCTCTGAGACTTTGACGAAGACTCCCAAGCCCTTCAAGGACGAGGTATTGTGTGATATTGCTCCTCTCGAAGTTTGTCATGTTCTTTTGGTCCAACCTTATTTATGGAAACGTCATGTTGTATATGAGTCTAGGCCTCGTAGTGTTATTATTACTTTGAACATGAAATTGTACAGGATACCTGAGGCAGTCCCTCCTAGTGCTATTTCCTTGATTTCTGCCAAGCAATGCAGGAAGTTCATCTCTCAGACCGGGAAATTTGTCTTCTTCGTGATTCGCTCTCAAAGTGAGAGAAAGATCGTAGCCACATCCAGGGCATCTGCGACCAATCTCTCCACACAACAGAAGTAAGTGGATAAGGTCGTGGAAGAATACTCAGATATATTCTCCTCTCCTACCGGGGTACCTCTTCACTACCAGGTCAAGCATCCCATCGATATGACCCCATGCGCACCGCTACCCAATGGGACAGTCTATCGTCGCTCGCTGTTAGAAAACGAGGAGATCAAGAGGCAGATCCAAGAATTGCTCCATAAGGGTCACATCTGTCCTAGCTCATCGCCTTGTGGGATCCCAATCGTGCTAGTGCAGAAGAAAGACGGGACCTGGAGACTCTGCATTGATTACCGGGCCCTAAATAAAATCACAGTCTGGAACCGGTACCCAATTCCCTGAATCGACGACCTCCTTGATCAGCTCACGGGGGACAAATACTTTAGTAAGATTGATCTGAATTCTAGCTACCACTGGGTCCCAATAGAACATACAAATGTATGGAAGACTTCCTTCAAGTCAAAAGAAGGTATTTTTGAATGGTTGGTCATGCCCTTTGGTTTGACAAATGCTCCAACAACCTTTATGAGGATGATGGACAATATCCTACGACCTTTCACCAATACTTTTGTAGTGGTGTATCTGGATGACATCCTCATCTACAGCAAGACTTGGGCGGAACACTTGTAGCATATTCAACACGTTTTGCACACCCTGTGGTAGCACAAACTATATGTGAACTTGTAAAAATGTTCCTTCGACATGGACAGGGTCCATTACTTAGGCTACATCGTTGATCAGCAAGGTGTGCATGTGGATCCAGCCAAGATCCAGGTCATCCGTAACTGGCCAGCCCCAACCACACTCACTGAACTTCGGAGCTTCTTGGGCCTCACCAATTTCTATCACAGGTTCGTGCTGGGATTCTCTCATATCACATGGGCCCTCAGCCAAGTAACCAGGGGTGGCGGTAAGGAAACATTTGTGTGGGGTCTGTCCCAACAACAAGCCTTCGATGACTTGAAGAAGCGTTTGTGCTCATCCTCGGTACTCTCATTACCGAACCTGCAACATCCATTTGAGATCGAAATAGATGCTTCAGACTATGCTGTGGGCACCGTTCTCACTCAACACGGCCACCCTGTGGCATATCATAGTGAGACACTATTAGATGTTGTCCGTAAGTACCCTACTTATGACAAAGAAATGTACTCCATTGTGTAAGCCTGCCGCCAGTGGAGACATTACAGTCTTGGGAAGAAGACAGTCATCCACACTGGTCACAAGCCCCTACAATTCATGCAGACCCAAGGAAAATTGTAGAATGACCGCCATCAGAAGTGGTCCACATACTTACAGCAGTTCCACCTCAACATCAAGTATAAAACAGGAAGTACCAACCGAGTTGTTGACTGCCTCAGTTGACCTCCAGTTGTGGCACTCACCACGGTTCTAGACTCTTGCGGCCACGAGACCTCCGGATGGCCCCACCTCTATGAGACAGACCCTGACTTATCCACCATCTACCAAATGTTGGGAACCAACTCAGTGGTCGCTAATTTCCATATTCGGGACAGGTTTTTGTGCCATCTGGGCCATCTCTGCGTTCCATCAAGCGAGCACACGAAGTTGATTTGCGAAGCTCACTACAGTCGGGTGGCAGGACACTTTGGCGTCGAAAAGAAAGTGGCAGTGCTGCAGAAACATTTCTACTGACTGAAACTTCGACGGGATGTCGGCAAGTATATCCGGTCCTGCACCATCTACGCTATTGCCAAACCGACCACTAAGAAACAAGGCCTGTACACCCCTCTTCCTACTCCTACCAGGCCGTGGGAATCCATCTCAATTGACTACATGTCAGGCGTTCACCAAGAGGGGAAATGACTGTGTTTTTGTGGTTGTTGATCACTTTGCCAAGATGGCTATTCTAGTCGCTTGCAAGAACAACATCACAGCAAAAGCCACTGTCAAGCTCTTCTTTGAACGAGTATGGGTACATTTTGGGATCCCACAAACCATTATCTCAGATCGTGACAGTCGATTCCTCAGCTCATTCTGGTCGAGCCTCTGGTCACTGTTGGATACCAAGCTCACCAAATCCACTGCCTTCCACCCTTAGACAGACGGCCAAACTGAGGTCGTCAACCGGATGGTTGTACATATCCTACACATGTACAATTCAAAACACCCCTGCACATGGGATGAGAGTCTCCTCTATGTCCAGCATAGCTACAACCGAGCCCTGCATAGCTCAACTAGCCACAGCCCCTTTCAGGTAGGGTTGGGATTCCAACCATTGGGCCCCATGGATGTTGCACTACCCCTGGCGACCACCTCGTCCCCTGCTCTACCAGAAGTTGACAAAGCCACCTGGTTCATTGAGCGGATCCAGCACATCCGCCAACAGGTTTAGGATATTCTACATAAGTATAATGCCAAGTACAAGCAACACCATGATCAACATCTGGTGCCACATAAGTTTCAGGTGGGCGACAAAGTTTGGTTGCATTTGCAAAAAGAATGCCTTATAGGGCCCCATCAGAAGCTTCGCCCACTCCGTTATGGGTCGTACACCATCACCAAGGCGATGGGTGACAATGCTTTTGAGCTCAACATTGCCCCCTTCCTTGGTCTGCATCCAGTCTTCAACGTGGCTCTCCTTCGGCCATATTTCCCACCATTATTAGACACCTCAGAGATAGAAGAGTAGTTGACACCAACAGAGCTCAACCCTGACTGCATGCAATTGGAATCTAGTGATCAGATTGTGGACACACAGATCAAGGGCACTTGACAGCAAAGGATCCATCTTTATCGAGTCGTCAAAGCAGGGCATCTCCTGCACCAAGGCAAGTGGCTCACCCGAGGCCAAATTCAGAAGAAATTTCCTCATCTTATTAGAGAAATCAATACAATGGATACCGTTGCTTCCTAAGGAGGGAGGACTGATCCAGGTGGATATCGATGGCGACCCACCTTTTCCAACTGGCTCAAAACAGCTTTCTGGAAATTTTGGTAATTTACTATTTTTAGCAGTTTTTCGGGTCTTGAACTTCGGGAGCCGTTTTGAAGCCCTAAACGTCGTTTTTTGGGGTAACTTTCACCAATAAATTTCAATTTCATGATGAAATTTATCCCAAAAGTTGTATTTGTCTGATAGATCTTTCCAACGATCTATCAAGCACCCCATACTGAGATCGTATGCCAAAGTTACACCCACGGGAAGTTGATACACCAAACTACCCAAAACGAGGTCCACAAAACTGTTGGCTTTTCATCTTCCGGGGTTAGGGTTTTGGATTTTGGTTATTGTAAAAAGGCCTTCAGAGCCTCATTGTAATCATCTTCTTGTGAATGAGCGCATCTGTCACATCTCTTCTCAGAGATAAGCCGCCACCATTCCAACAAGCTTGTTTTCCACTGCATTTTACAGTTTCAGCTTATTTCCTTATTGAATAGAAAACCAATTTTACCGTATCTCTGTTATTTTGTGTTAAGCATCTTTTAATAATCTGTATTCATTTCGTTCTGCTCATAAAATCCAGATCACATATACTATAATCACTGTGTGGTCCTCAAACAAGAACCAATCTCCAATTTTCACATTTGGTGTGAACTGCAGGTGTCTCTTATTTTCTGGCAGCATCCTTAGGGGTGAGATGCCAAAAATTAAATTGTATGCAGCACTCATCACTTTGTCTATTAACTCGGAAAAGTTTGAATTGTCTGCTTTAATTAATACTAATTCAGTCCATTCAAAAACTCGATTTTGTACACCATATTCATCTATTATCTTAACGTACAAGTGCTTGAAGTTTGCATAGTTTTGATATAGAAACATATAGAACAAAAAGGATGGATATCTAAACCACTCTATTGCTGGTACTTCTTCTAGTTGTTCATGGATAACATCTGCTAAATAGTTGCATAGGTCAAACTTAGAAGGGACATGCCCAGGCTCTGTAGTTACATTGAGTAATGTTCCCAGAATTACCTCATCCACAGTGTTATCATCCTATAGGCCTATGATATTGCAGATAATTGAAATGGATTTTCTAGAGAATTAAGAAAACAATGTTGTATTGTTTAGGGGTGCAATAGTTGGGACAACCATACCAGGTTCAAGATGCTTGGAAAGGAATTGCTGATAGTCAAAAGGCTGAAGGATTTGGAAAGTTGTGGAGATGGATTTTTCATTGAATGGTTGAAGGGATAGGAACTCGCGGATGCACAACGTTTGCTTCAGGGTGTCTGGAATAGTGCAACACAACGTCTTTGGCATGTCTGAAGATAAAATGGCTCTTTTGCTAGGGGAGTAGTGTTGAGAGCATCAAGTTATAAATTCAGGAAAATAGACAGTTCTAGGGATTATTGTCCTGGAAAAATTGGATTTCTACAGGTTGCAGCTATCTTGGTCGGCCATTTCCAGGTATTTGGCATCCCTAATGGTGGAATTTAAGTCAGATTTGGTTACAATGGTGTCGAAAATATAAGCCTAATGATCGTATACATGCTCATCCCTGAAAATTTGGGTTTGGGAAACTTCCCTTTGGTTTTGGTTGCCATGTTTGAAGGTTTTACCAATTTGGTAGGATGAAGATAACAAGGTAAAAATAGGGCAAGACTCTATTGTTTTATACAATGGTATAAACAGAAAATGACTAGTGAGAGTGAAATTGTAAATTACGCAAATAGTGACTGATGGAGGATTTGGAACGCTGGTTGTCGAGGTGGACTAGGTTGCTCGTTTTTTGTTAGATGGTCAAGTACACTTAGGATAATAGGCGTAGTGGTATTTTTCGAATAAACAAATGACTTTTGGGGAAAAGTAAAATACCAATTTAACCTTTAGACCACTTCAAAAATCACAAATGGTGGCCTTTGATCCAACTCTTTTGATGACAAGGATGACATGATAGTGGACCCCTTTGGGACACGTGGTGAACAAAGGCAAGTTAACAAGGATGACAGGTGGGTGACTTTGGTACGTACTTCACTTTATGTGATGTCACATCAGGAAAAAAACCACTCTAGTTTCCCTGAGCGGTAACGCTCGATAGAGTGGGTGGTTTTGCAAAATGTTTCATTAGGGGTGCACTCAATCAAAACTAAGCATGTGTCCTAGGCGGTTTTGGGTAAAACACGCCCTTGATCCCCTTTTAGGAGGGGATCACTTTACTGGTGCATTGTTCATCTCCACCGTCGATATGGCGGGCTTTCCTCTTCATTAGTTGGTTATTCATTGATGCTAATTGTCTTGCACTTTATTAGCGCGCATTTCCTTCATACCATAGATCTCCCCATATCTAACGGATATATATTCTTCATTATTAGCGCTCTTCTTTAAGCCTTTGATCACTTGCCACTAGTCATATGCAACCCTTGCTTGGGCTTGGAGGCTATTCTTTTAGCTCCTCGTGGCTAAAAATTTTGAACTATTAACTTTTAGAGTAAAGAAATTCCCTTTCAGAAGCCTTAAAAAATATTAGTACTAACACCTTCTTGAGAAAGCCCTACAACATCTAGAATCTGCTTATTCTTCAAAAACCCAAATTTCTGTTTAGACATGCCCTTAGACAATATTTTTTAATCCAAACAACTATAATTTTAGCAATAAGCTTATAGACAAGATTGCATAACGAGATCGGTTTGAAATCCTTGAAAGAAGTATTTTAACTCGTTGGAATAAGAGTTATAAATGTATCATTTAAGGCTCCTCCCACCTTCCCCTGAAACCGAGAAAGCTCCACCACTTTTAGGATATCGGGCCCAAGAAAATAAAAAAAGTTCAAGAAAAACTCTATAGGCCACCCAGCAAGTCTCGGACTTTTAGATTTATCAAATTTAGCCAAAGTCCTATTTATTTCATCTAAAGATATTGGATATGCAATTCTCTTAGCTTACTCATTGAAAAATAAGCTCGGATAATACTAAACTACCCTCAATTGTTGAACAATAGCATTTTCTCTCGAATGATTGAATAGTTGTGAAAAAAAAGTCATAAGTTGCCTTCTCAATATCCTTCTAAGATGAGATTTTATTCCTTGTAGAACCTTCAATTTCCCATATAGAGTTGATGTTCCTCCTGTAATTTGCATACATATGGAAAAACTTTGTATTTTCATCACCTCGAATCAGTGAATGGCTCTACTTTTCAATCGCCAAGACTTCTCTTCCAATTTCAATAGATTCCCCTTCCTAGCTTCCAATACACTCAAATTTGTTTTTTCTTCAACAAAGAAAACCCCATATAAGATTTGACAATAGTTGTTCTTAATGCTTTCTTCAATTCCCATTAGATCTTCCTGTAATTTCATCTTCTTCATACACTACCAAAGAGAAACTTTTTCCTTCAGATATTTTAATTTCCCTGCCAAAGATTCCAGATTTGAAACCCCCAAATTGAATTGGGGATCCAACCATACATTCCTCACTAACACTCTAAAATATTCATCAGCGGCCCATGAATGATTAAACTTAAAGCGAAATTTTAGCCTACCCTGGTTAATCTTCAGCTAGATACAAATCAAGATATGATTTGAGACTTTCTATGTAACCACCCATGAACTAAACTTGCTAAATTTTTTCAGAAAGCACGTCAACAATTAGAAAACGGTTAATCCTCTTAGCATCCCCATCAATTCCAACTCTACCATTTTTCCATGTCGGAATAAAAGGAAAGGAATTAACATTGATCAAACCCACATTATTAAAAATATTAGCAAAGTAATCCAATTTAGGATCAACCCCCGATATGACACCCCAAACTTCCCTAGCAAAGACCGAGAAATTAAGATCCCCTCCTAGAATTAGCTAGTCATCCTGTAATAATTCCTCATCAACAATATACTCCCAGAATTCTCGCCTTCGAGTATGTGGATCGTAACAGTTTAGGACTTTTACTAGAAAATCATGACCTATGCTAAAGCCCTCCAACCAAATTCCTACATAAGTTAGAAAGGTAAGGAACTTAGCAGAACGAGTATTCTAGGAAGATAATAAACCTCTCGAGTGTCCATTAGAGTCAAGCATACACATATTCCATCCTTTCAAGAGACTAGAAAAAACTTTCCTAGCTCTAAGCCTAAAAACCATGGTCTCCTAGACAAGAACCACATTAGGCTTATAGTTCTCAAATAATATTCTGAGAGCATTTTTATTAGGGTTCCCTCCAACCCCCCTCACAATTAAGGACAAATAATCATTACTGTAGACACTCAATGAGCATCCCTACTCTAAGGGCCCAAAAAAACCTCCATTAATACTAACTTTTGGATATTCCTCAGATACATAACCTTCAATTTTCTTTACAGACTTATTTTTCTTCTTCTTAGAGACCACATAGACCAACCCTCCTTCAACCGACCTCTTGATCACTGTATTCTCCTTAATTATACACTTGCGATCCTAAGAAGGATCCTTCTCTTTTTCCCTACCAGCTGAAGAGGGGGAACTGAATACACTAGCAAGGGGGATTTAGAAAAAATCTATTTATAGGAGGGATTTGAAGTTCCAAGGTACTCTATGAGGGAACCCATGACCATATTTCCACTCATTGAAAGATTAGGGTTTAATATCTCATTTTGAACACCTAACCAAACATCTTCCCTCGATAACAATAAAGATAAACTTAAATCATTAGAATCCCAGCCAAATTCCAATTGAGAAAGAATTGGATTACTCAGAGCATGCAAATCCCCAAAAGGACCATCTGAACCCCCTAGCTCCTTCCCACTTTCAGAGTCGCAAGGAAGAGAGAAAGAAGGATTCAACTTACCTGAGAGATTGCTCTGGTTTCCTTCCACCATTATTTCCTTCAACGAAATCTGCAATGCAGGTTCAACAAACCTTTCATCCTCCAAGGATGGCTCCAATAGATCGCCTCCAACCCTCCAACTACTATCCGAGACACAAATAGTTTTTGAAAGGCCCAAACAAGAACCACGATCAGCCCCAAAACCTTCCTCCTTCTGATTTTACACCAACTTGGAACCTCTAGAAATCCCCCAAGGACAACTATTCCTTAAATGCCCAGTTTTCTGACAAATAGAGCATCAGAAAGGAATTCTCCTGAAATCCAAGGATTGAATTTAGACCTTACCCCTCCATTCTATTGAAATATCTTTTGGAATCCCTTTACTAATGTCCAAAGCCGTCAGCACCCTTACCATTCTCTTTTCTTCCACCAACACATTTTCCTCTAGAAAGATAAACCTTCCCAAAGCATTCGAAACTGCCATTAGAGATTCCTTACACCATAGCTCCAAGGGTAACACGGGGATACAAACCCATAAGTGTTGAAATGTTAGAGGTAATGTCCAAGGTTCGAAGGATATATGCCAAGGTTTAAGCACAATATTGTCCCTACCCAGAAGCCACGAACTCGCTAAAATATTCTCCAGATTCTTCTTGGACAAGAACTGAAACAAATCTAACCTTTTAGCAGGATATAGACCTTAGGTTTGTATCCTAAAAAATTAACTCAGTTTTCTTCTACCCACCTCGACAACTCCAATTTAGAACAAACATTAAACTAAAATTTACCCACCAATCAGAAGAAAGGGTTTCTACGGCTTCCATACCAACATCATTCCCGAGCACCATTGACAACTTTTCAAATATTACATTAAAGGCTTTCAATGCCCTTCTACCTTTTGAACCATCACCTTTGAACTTATCCCTACCTTTTTTAGAACTGGCTAAGGACTCTACTTGCTCAACCAATCGATCCTCGGACCCCTCTAGACTAAGAGATACCTTGTCCAACAACACTAGAGAGAGATTTTTCGATTTCCTCGAAACATACACATGGGGGTTAGCAAGCAGTGAAATCCTATCTGCCTCTCTATTCAAGATTTCCCCTCTAACCGCCACCACTCCACTTGGTTCACAAAAGGAACCTCCACGTGATACAAGCTCACAATCAATCGAAAACACTTCAAATGACAACACCTCACTACTAACATTATCCAATGTCCTTCTGCTTTTAACTTTTCATTGGAGGTTTGTGTACTCTTCATATGTTCTAAAAATGCCAGCTTCAACCCATGCCAACTCATCCTCAAAGCTGAATATAAGGTCCTCATCCTCCATAATGGCCTACTCCTTTGAAATCCTCTTTCCATCTTGGGAAGCCACTCACTGGCCCTCCATGTCTGCATCCCTGCAGAATCTGCAAAACCCTAAGGCTTCCACTGGCTACATCAACATCTCCTTCCTCCATCCCATTGTCAAACCATCGAAGTCAATGTAATCTTTGTGAGGCAAGCAACGTATAATCTTTTTCTAGGCTCCATGACCTGAATTTAAACAAAGCCTTAATTGGAACATTGTTTATCTTGAATAACTATAGTCAAGTTCTGATTTGAGCTTCTCATTCTTTATATGACTCATCAACCTATAATTATTGTTGCATTCTATCCACTCTATTTGAAGCTACTCATTAAAAAGAATAAGATAGAACATCCTTAACACCTACTTCAAATCTTTCATGATGATATGTGTTTCTAGTATCTTTCTATCATGACTTGTCATCCATATCCTCTTACACAAAAGTGGTAAACCTTGTTTTGGAATCCTCCCACTAGATAATCCAACCTCTATCTACACAAGACTAGATAATCCTCCCACTAGATAATCCAACCTCTATCTTTCCAAATCCTCTTGATTACTTCAATATAGGATTTGTGTTTCAAATGAGAGGTGTTCAACATGAATCTTATGTTTCATGGATTTATTTTGTTAAAGTGAAGGAAAACAAAATCAGTGAATGGTCAAATAAGGCGTCTCCGCCCACAATTGAACCAACCGTCTATCTTCGTACTCCAAAAATATACGCATACATAATTTCTTTATCCAATCTTTTTAAGATTATCTCTTTAATATTTGTAAAGTAAAAACATATGTTAAGTGACACCAATGAATGAGGATATTTATTTATTAGTTTGTGATTGTTCTTCCAAAGAATTATTTTGGACTTGCACAATTAATACATGATTCAGACACATCCCAATGTCATGTCCTTACCTTTTATCGGATGTTGTGCTAAAGTTAATTTGATGAGTACAAAATATAATAAACTCTTATATTCTATGTTCCTACCAATTAGAGACTATTAAACTAATATATAATAAACTCTTCACATTTTATGTTCTTACCCATTAGTGACTATTAAACTAAGATATTATCTAATGTTCCACTCCATCTAGATTTTATCTTGACTTCCTCTTCTCTTCTACGTGAAGGTAACAATTCACAAGTCTTCAAAACCAATGTAGCTTTTTCCAATTCCATTCTTCACTTTTGGTAATTGGTAAACGATAATAGAGGGATTTCTTTAGTCAAAAAACTAATACTAATATGGACAATGATTATCATAAGATAGTTATGGTTTATTTTATAAAAGTTATCATAATAATATCATGCAATAAGGGGTTGAGGGCAGGAGTCAGCGGTGAGGTTTGATGGTTGTCTCGATGGAAGCCCAGTTTCGATTCCTGCGGGAGAGGTGCGGTGGGTGTAAGCTCCTTCAGAAAACTGCACCCTAGAAAAAGCTCGTGCGACCGCGGTGGTGGCCATACTCTCGTTGATTAGTCCTGTCCAACATTTAGGCTGACCCCCGCTCGTGGGTTTGTTATCCAGGTGGTTCAGTTGACAACACTCGCTGGGTGGTTTGGAGAGGTTCCCACAGTTAAATAATAATAATAATAATAATAATAATAATAATAATAATAATACCATGCAATAAGATAATTTCGTGCAATAAGTCATGTAATTGTTTTTAAAGTGTGTTTGGGTGTACTTTGGTTTGTGGCCATTAATATTTTGATTTTATGAATATATTTCTCTTTTATTTTGGAAAGAGGTGTAGGAAGTGATGGATACGAAATTAAGGTGAGTAATATTTTTTATTCACAAATACATGGAATTGCAATATAATTTAATTATTGTAATTTTTTATCATAAATATCCAAAAACATGGGATACCAAAATTTTATATATGAAGCATCATTATAAGCATGTGGTGCATAGTATGAAATATGGAGTAGTCTATTTATTCTACGTTTTTTACTTTACGGTAAGTTTTGATCATAATCTGGTAAATTTTTTTTGGTAAAATCCAAATTTGTACGTGTTTAAATTGTGTTTTTGAATCCATAAATAGATTCAACACCCTTGAATACCCTCTTGGCACCTAATTATGCAATTTCCATAGCTAATATTTGTGATTCTAAGATGTTTAAAGGATTTCCACTCATAATACAAACAAAATAAGACGAAAAATATGCTCATAAAAATTGAAAACGTAAAATATTTAAACTACACCATAAAATATAATTCAATTTTTAAATCACGTTAATCTATAAATTAATTTGGATATGTCTCCACTCTCCAAAATAGATCTAAAACATACTTTTAATACAATGATCCTATGCTTGATTACACTAAAATTTTTATTGTATTTAGTGATTTAGTAGAAAAATAAAACATGCCATAAGGATTATTTAAACTACAAACTACAATGAAATTAGAACCAAATTATAGCGGCAAAGAAACATAATGAAATACCATCAACACAATATTTAGTACCCTAAAAAACCCATATGGGTAAAACCTCTAACAAATTGATGGAATATGTTTTTGTTCTTATATAATAAAAAGTGCAATGCAAAATATATAGATAACTAAGTTCATTATGGAGCTATGAGACAATATGACCTACTAGCCCCCTATATATTTCCATTTCTACTTTAGTCTATTATCTCTACACTCCTCTTGGAAATTGCTTTACTATGAAACATCAAATCACTATAATAAGAATATATAATAAGAATTTAACCCTTTTCCCTCCTTCCAACTATGATATATCATAGTTTACGAGTAGTCAGAGTTAGGGTTTTGCAATCCCTTAATGCTTCTATAAATATTTAAATAATTACATACATTAATAACAACACATAAGTGAATCATGGAATGTTAAAATATTGTATTCCATGTGTACCCTCAAGGAATAATTAATGGTTAGCTTGTCTGGGGCATGACTTTCAAATATAACTAGCTCTTTTTAGAGTGTTCCTTTTTATTTTTATAAATCTCTCAATGAGTATTGCATGGCTTCAAAACTATCGTGCTATTTTTACCCCATCTTAAATCCCTAAGAATGTATTTCAAGGCCCTAAACCAAAGGATTTCTAGTTATGGTTCGTTAGTGTGTGCCCCTTAGAAACTCCAAATTATGTTTTTCCCATTCCAAACAACTAATAAAACAAATATTAACTATATGGATCCATTTAAGATCACACCTTACTATTGTGGGAGGATTTTGGTCTCCAAAAGGAGATGAAGGAAATAAGGAAACATTTTCTCAACTTTCACCTCAAAGTACCATTTGGCCTTGGATGGTAGTTTCCCTTCCAATCCCACTCACCAAAGTTGTTGTTGACCCCTTATATTCGTTTTGATATTCTTATGTAAAATTATATTTTATGGTAATGATTCATGTACATATAGTGCCAAATCATTACAGAAGGTCAAACTTAGACCTCTTTGTCCTTGTCAAGCATGGATGGCTTGTAGATTTCAATTTTTCTACATTTATTGCTAAGTAAATGTTCACATAGAGAGGAAGATTTAATATGTAGGAATTATTTCCTACCTACTCCAAATTATGCTCTGAAGGGTCCATATCTCAGGAAATGCATTGTCTTCCTTAGTTCCTACAATCTTTCCTTCTTCAAGTGCAATTGGACTCGATTCCCTATTGTCAAATGCTTAAAACAATCTTGTGTACTTGAACATTCTTGGCTTTATATTTCTCCTGAAATCATTCCCATCTCTCATTAACATGTAAGTGTACCTACCTATCTCTATCAATGAACATCTTTACCTTAATGCATCACTTACGGTTGAAGCCTCCTTTGTGTCAAGCTATCCATATACAATACCAAAAGAGAAGGTGAAAATTACCAAAAAAATATTTCAAAGGGGGGCTTACTAGAAAAAGTGTCAACATTGAGGTTATAGGAGTGATAAATATCAATCAAATTCTCATTACAATTCCTTAGATGCTTCTAATTGTAGCATGTAAAAGGTTTACCAAAGTCGTGTTCACCACCTTTGTTTGTCCATTCATTTAAGGATAGAAGGATATAGATCTCTTCAATTTTCTATCCATATTCTCTCATAATAAAGACCAAAATATACTAAGAAATATGGTGCCTCTACAAACATGTTGCTCCTTAGTATCCTAAAGTGCACCCAAATCCTTTCAAGGAAAAAACTTGTTGCTTCTAGTCCTTTGATGGTCTTCTTAGAAGGAATCAAAATGCACATAAAACTAAACATGTTGATTGCCACAAATAGGTAGCCATGCCTTCTTCTTATACAAGTCAAATCCCTAACAAATTCCATGGATATAATTTACCATGGCTTTGTAGGCACCATCAGTAGTGGACTGCATACTCATTTCTTCTTGTTTATAGTCCTGTTAGCACTACACAACATACAACATTCGATAAACCTAGATACTTACTCCTACATCTTAGGAAATAGACATATCTATGTAAGTTGGCCACAACCTTCCCAACACTAAAATATCTAGCAACCTTGGAGGTATGAGCCTCACTTGCCAATTGTATTATTTCTCCCTTTGACGTGCACAACATCCCCATCTTATACAGAAATTCATCTTCAAGATGATGATAAACTTTGATGTCTCCATCTTCCAATTCCAGATGACCCTGTACTATTGATGCACCTACTTAAGTCCTCATCTTCAACATATTCTTATTTTCATTATTCATAGGTGAGTGGATCTACGCTTACAATGGATCCTAGAGCTATGATTTTGGTAGCCTTGATAACGAATCGACCAACTTGTTATCAGTGCCCTTCGTATATTTGATCACTGGACTAAAATGTTGCATAAATTCCATCCATTCAAAATTCCTACTTGTCGGAGCTTACTTTGAATCTTAAAATATGGTGTATAATGGAGATCAATTTGGATAATGGTCTTCTTACCCAATTATAAACAAGGCTTCCACTTCTTCATTGCACAGACCAAGGCATAGAATTCCTCGTCATAAGTAAAGTAATTCAATACTGCTACTCGGAATAGCTTTGAATGATCACATAATGGCCTCCCTACTTGCCTTAACATTGCACTCATTATGTACCCACTCATATATGTTGAAATTCAAATAAATTCTACAATTTAAGCAATGCTATGATCAATCTTACATAATTTTATGCTTCTAATATTCATATTTTTTCTACATACTCTTACCTCATTGGAAACTCTTGTCACTTGATGTCTTAGAATGAAGTGGTGTTTCCACAAATAAAAATGATGTTATAAACTTATTTAGATAATGGGAAGCTCCCAAAAAACTCATAACTTCAATGAAATTGGTAGCACTCATCCATTTAAGGATGGCCTCTATCCCTTTGGGATAAGTCTTTAACTCCACCAATTACATACCTCAAGTACACTAAGGATTGCTTGACAAATGTTACACTTCTTAATGTTTCATAGGTAACTAACATGAAAGACAAAAGGGTTCTAGGGATTGCTTTAAACTCCATTTAGAATTACCTACAACTTAAGACGAGTCGGCATAAAGATGTTAAGAGTCTTGGCTAAATTAATGAATAATAAAGGAGCAGATTATTTTGTAGAATATTATTACCATTAAATTAAATTATTATCACATCTAAATTTATGGAGAAATTGTAGTGTGATGAAGAAATAAAGGATAGGAGAAAATTTTGGTGCTATAAAGAGGTCATTAACATCAATCTAGAATATCGAAAGTATATTTATGTTATAGATAGCATTTAGAAATAAATCAACATTACTAAAATAAGAACGAACTCTCATGAGCTCCATAGTGAAACAAGGCGTAGGACAATTCCTAAAACATTGTGAGATGAAAGAATTTGTCATCTTTGTGATAATAGGAAGGTGGAGGATGAAAACATTTTTTCTTAAAATGTTGTATGTATGCCCACATAAGATCTCAATTTCAAAATATTTGTCACACTACCAATCTTCTTAACATGTTTACTTATCAAAACTATGGAGATTTAGGAAAGCTTCCTTCCAATCTTTTTAAGCGGAGAAATAAAAGTTAAAGCAAACCAGTTAAATCCTTATCATTTTTTATGAAGGTCTAATAGACCAAAGTTGGTCTCAATAGAGGTAACAATCATCATCATCGTCATCATATAGTTGGATTTGGTTTATCACTTCGCTATCAAAACTAGGGTTTGTTGGTTATAATGTCTTAACTTGATGTTATCAACCTTAGCTTCAGTGTAACAATCAACCTAAATTCGTTCAATAAAATAACCATGGGTAAGGGATTTTATTATCAAGGTATTTTTTAAGGATTCTGATAGTATACCTAAGTATGGTATTCTAGACGATTATTTTGGGTTGAAAAATTCGCATATATATAGATAGGTAGGCGAATGTTAAATATGAAACATACAATTTACTACTAAATTTTTTAAATTTTGGCAAATATTACATTAAAAACATATTTATGTAAATATAGATGATATTAGAGAGTAAAAATGACCAAATATCGAATTTATTTTTTGAAAAAATGTCAAAAAATAATCAATTAGCGAATTTTCACTCTTAAAAATTACCTTGTTTATTATGACCAAATCACCTAAGACACACACATAACCCCAACCATAAACATAAAATCAAACACTAACACAAAAACAAACATATGCATTCCTAAAGATATCACTCCTAAAACTTAAACATTGGTAGTAACCATAAAAAAATCCACTTTAACCTTTCACCAACCCAACAATTCCCCTTTAATAATATTCCATATTTATAACCAAGAACATCCTTAAAAGGTCCATTCTTTATCCTCAACCATTGCAATAATGAATACCACAGCAAAATACCATTTAATACACATGATAATATAGTTTTATCCTTTCAAACTCTTGATCTTGATGAAGCCAAAAGCTTTGAGTTCTTTGATGCAACTAGATTCCAATACCATCTTATGAGTTAAAATGTCTAATTAAATAAATCTTTAAAGTTGTTGATATGAAGTGTAATGTTAAAGTGGATATCACATATTAAATGTGAGTTACATTTTTATTACTCACCATATATAATCAAAATGCTTAACATTTAAATTTTATGCTTTAGATCATACAAACTAACATGTCACTTATAACTTTTTTAAAAATATTGTAATCATAGTACATAACTTCTAACTTATTGATGCTTCTTGGATGTTGTTGCACTAGTACTTATGGATGCTTCTTGGATATTGTTGTAATTGTGCAGGCCTATGTCAGAAATTTAAAAAAAAAATAGCTTTTCATCCACTCATGGCAGACAACCATTTAGCAAATTCTTCTGAGAGGTCCTTCTTCTTCACTATCTTTGTATTCTTTATTAATTCATCTCACATCAATGTGGTTGATGATTTGATTCCCTAATTGATGACTTTGCCTTTGCCATTGCCAAAATATCATTGGTCCTTTGTTTTGGAGATTGAAATGATGATGGTTTCCATGTTAGAACCATTTTTCCAAAAGAGAAGCCCTTTACTTTATATCAACATTATCCAAAGTAACACAAACACCATGGCAATTACCACGTGCTCTATTGGATCGTACATCAAACGAAGGCTAAAGTCAAAAACAAATGACTCACTAAGCACTCAAGTGGGTTAGTCACCAAGCACTCAACTCTTTCCTTTTTGGAATATAATAATGTCATCCGCGAGCAATTCTTTAATAAGGCATCATCATGTCCCCACTAGGGATTGAGCAATAATAGTAGTGTATTAGATGGTTGACTATTGTGAAGATTTTTCCCTTAATTAAGGATAACACATTTTTTTATCCTCGTGGTGTAATAAGTGGCTCGTTTGTGGTGGTAGATTGATTTTATTGAAATCAGTTTTGGAAGCTATAGATGTATATTGGATTTTTTTGGTATAGGTCTCAGTTTGTACCATGGAATATATTAGAAAGTTGTGTTATAATTTTTTGTTGAAAGGGAATTTTGAGGATAAGTCTTATTTGTGGGCGGCTTGGGGTAAGATAGTTTTATCTAAGGATTTAGCAGGTTGGGGTTTGAAATACCTCATTTGCTTACTTTGAGGATAAGTCTTATATTTGGATGGCTTGGGGTAAGATAACTTTACCTAAGGATTTAGCAAGCTGGGGTTTGAAACACCTCACTTGCTTTGCTAAGGCCTTGGTTGCTAAAGGGGTTTGGAGAATTTTCAAGGGTGAAGGAATTTGGGTAAAAGTGGTGTGTCGGAAATATATTCCCCCCCTTATTACAGAATAATGGTTCAGGTCTAGAGTTAAAGCAGTAAGGAATATCTTTCCTATGTAGAGGGCTTTAATTTTTACTTTTGATGTGATTGGGGGATGGCTTGTTTAGAAAGTGGGGAATGGTAGAAGGCTCCGTCTTGGACAAGATCCCTAGATAGGTAGCTCTAGTGCACATAGGCTACCTCTATACATGATTGAATCTCTAAGGGAGCAGGGACTATTGTTTTTTAGTCAAGTCAGTGATGTTATTAATACTTCCCCAATGAATCAAGAGTGGATTAGTGCTAAGGAGTTGAACTTCATCAATGAAGAGAGTCCTATGGAATAATTATTTAAAGGATCTACATGATAGTCACCTGCACTTGATGGGTAGGGAGGATGATTCGATCTGGTCCATAAATGTTGTTGGAGGTTCCTGCACTCCTAATATGGGATATAGGGTTATCCGCAAGGAAGAAGATATTCCCGGGTCTCCTTGGTGGATTTTTTTGATTTGGAAGCTAAAATGCCCACTAAAAGTCAAGTTGTTTCTATGGTTGGCTTTATTTAAAAAAGTGTTTGTTTGGGAAGTCATTATCAAGATATTTTGGTTCAGACCTAGATGGTGTCCCCTGTGTTAGGAAAATAATGAAAACATTGAGCATATATTCATTTACTGTCCATACATGTTGAGGATGTGGGAACATGTGTCACAACTGAAGGGGATACATTTTACCTAGAATGGCTTGGATTTACAGGATGCTCTTCACTCTTGGATCAACAATGTGGCTTTTAAGGACTATTTGGATCTTCCAGCCTTACTGATTTGGGGATATTGGCTGGCTAGGAACAATGTTATTTTCAATGACATTGTCATTGCCCCTATTGTATATGCATCTAAAAGTTTGGCAATACTCAGTTTATTTGCTCGGGATGGTGGTCTTCCCAGGGTGCGAAGGGTGGAAGAGGAGGTTATTGATAAAACAGGCTGTTGGGCCTACTTTGATGGGGCATCCAAGGGCATGCTAGCTAGGGGTTCATCCAAGGGCATGCTAGCTAGGGGTGGTGCAGGAGGTGTTGTCTTTTTTTTTAAATCAACATTGGATTAAATTTTCTACATGAGTGTGTCAGAGTACAAACAATCGTGCTGAATTGATGGCATTAAAGTTAGTTCTGTTACTTGCACATACAAAGGGAGCTCAAAAAATACAGGTCTTTGGAGAGTCAGAGCTTGTGGTGGATTGGATGAGGCTGAAGAGACCACCAAAGAACATACATTTGATGCCCATATATGACGAATTGGTCTGCATTGCAGGCTTGTTTCAGATGTCAAGATTCGAGCACATATTTAGAGAGAGAAACTCATAAGCAGATCAACTGTCAAAGCTGGGACTACAGGTGGGAGATGGTATTTGGCACCATAGGAACAAGTAAATGGCACGATTATGGAGCATGAGCCAGGACCTCATCTCGGATGACATTAAATTACTCTTATTTGAAGATCTATAAATAACACTCTTGTAGCTATACCAACAACAAAGGAATTAAATGCAAATCAATTTCTAGTGTGAAAACCTTTTTTGTTTAGTTTGTGACACAGTCACAGAGTTTTGTTTACATGTTTTTTTTGCATATGAACTTTCAGAAATACAGTGATATATTTATTGTATCATTAGAAGGATCTATGGGACTTATGAACTCAATTTGATGAAGCAATGTATGACAAGGCCTTTGGAGCTTCTAAACAAGATAATTTATTTTAATATAATGAATTGCAATTTTTTTTCTATGCAAAAAACACCTTTTTAATCCTCGCAAACAAATTATTAAAATGATTCTCGATCATTTTCTCGGTTCATATATTAACATTTTGTTTCTTTCACAAGCTAGGAATAAAAATTGGATTAAGATGTAAAGGTAGTTTATATCTAACCATAAGACCTAATGATTATTTTTATTTTTCAACTAAATGGTCCAAAGTTGGTGAAAATTATTTGGCAGAACCGTTATGATAATATCTTATAAGTGGTTTCGTTGTTTAATGTGTTAAATAGACATTAAAAAGTTTTGAAACCTAAATCATTAAAGCTAGATCTACTTTAAAAATGGATTCTACAAGTCAATAACTCGACTTGTTTTATCTAAACAATAATAAAATAATAACAAGTTATATAATAATCCATTTAAATCATTAAATGAGTACATGTTAGCCATATATTCATATTTTTACATTTATGATTAAGATTTTTTGAAATTTGGTTAGAATTATAACGGTGAGATCCCAATAGTAGATCAATGGTGACAAAAAAGAGCAATAATAATTGCAAGTTTGGTATTAGAAATCAAGTTGTATGGGTTGTAAGTATGGACTTTGCTTTGTCTTAATCTGTACATATTGGTGTAATGTAATATACAATTTTAGTGAGTCTAATAGTTAACAATATGTGTTTCATATTAAGCTACATGTTCAAATCCAGAGGGGGTTGGGTATGTACATCTCCGTAAACTTTAGTAGTCAAATCATTATGTAGAGTGGATCCCTTTGTCATACAAGTAAGGGATTCTAATAAACCAATTTGATGCCTATCTAATGACCTTCAAAGTTTTATTATAATACATCACCAACACAATAATAAGATAATCAATGATGCAAACACTTAACAATAAACTCAATATGTACTCTTTTATATCAAAGCTAAGTTTTACACATATACATTGTTCCTCTAAGCTCAACTCTTATAAGACTATCATCAACCAATAACACAAAGTCATATTAAGGTCATCATAACATGAACACCATAGTGTTCCTCTAAGCTCAACTCTTATAAGACTATTATCAACCCATAACACAATGTCATATAGATATATTGCAATTATTAGAGATTGATTTAGTTGAAGTTAAGATAAAGATTTAATGAAGTAGAAGATTCATTGGAGATGAGGGTTTCTCTAGAGTTTAATGGAGGAGGCCATGGGATGTAGTAGTTGGGGAGGCATTTACATTTTTCCTTACTAATTGAGTCTGTTTTTTGAGGTTTCACCATCCCCAAGTGACGAACATTTATTCCATATTTTATGTATTCATGATACGTCAGTCTTTTGGGCACATGGCCCATGGTGGGGGCTGGAGTTTACCTAGGGAATCTATTAACAAAGGTATTGGGAGATGTGATTTACCTTTACTTTCAGAAGGGTCTAGAGAATTTGTGGGGTTGTCGAAGTAGTTTTAGAGTGGTTTTCACAGAGTGTCCTTCCCCAAAGGGTGGCAAGGGCCCCATTTCATCATCAGAGAGGAGGACAGGGAATGCAATAGTTGAGGAGGCCAATACCCATTTTCCGTTGGCTAACAAACTGATCAAGGATTTTGGTAAGCATAAACCCCAGAAGTGCATCCGGAAAAAGAATACTATGAATAATCTTGCTTTAGGGACTAATGTGTCCATGAATGGAGTGGTCTCTTTGTCGAAGAATGACCTTGTAGGACGATTCGTTGAGCACAACATAATAATTGCCACCTACAAGCTTTGGGTGACTGAAAATTGGGTCGGAAAGTTGGGATACAACCCATGCCTTTTTACATTGGCCAAAGGATGGTTAGGGATGATTCGCAGGTCTATGGAGTATACTTTGGTAGTCTTGGGTGGAATTTTGATGTGGAGTATAGTGTCCTTAAAACTGAAACATTGGACCCCTTTCTTTAATGCCCAGAAGGAGAAACTATATAAACAACCCATTTGGGTCAAATTTCCTTGGTTGCTGGCAAAATTTTGGTCTCTAGATATCTCCAGGTGTATAGGTGTGTCTTTAGGTGATTACATTTCTATCGAAATTAGGTTATAGAGTTACGCATTATGTCCACAACACGTATTTTGGTTGGCATGGATTTGAGAGATGGGTTGTTTGCAGAAATGTCTATCTTAGTGGGGAATCTTTCTCATATTCAAAGTTTAGATTATCTCCTATTTCGTTGTAATAGATGTGATGAACACAAACATTTGGTGCGAGAATGTCCTCTACCATTCAAAAAGAATGAAGGGAAAGGCAATTAGTTGAAGGAAAATGTTGGCTTTTAGGTTCAAAAGAGCCTTTCAGTTTCAATGGACCCTCTTATCAATTTTCTAGAGGTAGATAGGAATAAGGATAATGCAGGGATTCAAATATGGGTACCTTGGCCTTCATCCTTTTTGGGAAGAAGGACATTGGAAGTAGTAGGCGATAACCCTCAAGAGAGGTTATATAAAGGAGAGGTTGTTTCTCCTGCAGAAATTCATTCCCTGGTATTAGAAGAAGTTTTGTTAGGCAAGGAGCAGTAGAGAAATCTACAAAGGCTCTCATGGTCCGAGGAGACAATGGTCACAGAGGAGAAGTGGAGACCTACCTATTTAAGATAGGTAAGAATTTGTCACCCTCTTTTGAATTTACTTCTAAAGGATCTTTGGTGGACTCATTTCTTTCTGGGTATAACAATAAGGGTCTCTTATCCTATGTGGATGTTAATCTTGGTGTTGTTAATGATGGGTTAAAATTTGTAGGTTTACTGAAAAATTCTAGAGCCTTTAATCCTCGTAATCCTATAGATTTTTTCGGTCCCTATGTTAATGGGAGTGGTGGGATGGTGGGTGAAGGACTATCTTCATGTTTGTATACATCAAATAGGAGGAGTGGGATGGTGGGTAAAGGACTAGCTTCATGTTTGTATGCATCAAATGGGAGGAGTTGGGCTTCATAATTTTTTAATGGAGGTGCGACAAATACAATTTTGTCTATTTTTTATGGAAAGTACTCTATTTTTGTTCCTCCTAGGAGACATAACTCTTTGTGGATGTCTCTACTTAGTTTTCCTTGATATGGTTTCCAAAAAAAAATTTAGGGGGTTGGGGATTCTTTGGATTCATCTTTTTTTTTGTGGAGAAGCTATGGCATCATTCGATGCTCTATCTTTGCTTGGTTCTCCCAATTTTGGGAATGTCTCATCTATTGATAATCCTGGTAGTTGGGACAGACCCTTGTTTGAATACAAGGACACCCCTCCATCTCTGCAGGCCAATTCTTATCGTGAGATCATACTACAATTGTCGTTTAAGGAAGTTCAATGTCATGAAGAGATTGGGTTTAATTATAAGGAGGAATTGATTTCAGAATCTCTATTCAAGATGGATATGGTGCATAGTTCTCCACCTATCTTAGAAATGGTTCCTCTTTCATATAAATGTTCGTATAGATATTTAGCCTCAACCCTTGATACCAATCCAACAAGCGGGTTTTCAGGTAATTTGATTTCTTCAATGGGTTCAAGATACCACTTCAAGTCTTGTAGAATAATCAGGTTTCAAAGTATGTCTCTCCCATATTAAGGGGTGGAAGAATGCTTTAGCATCTACTCGGGATCAAGTTGTTTTGAATATTGGGGTAGGGAGACAGAAAACCCTGAAAGTGACTCTTAGAGCAAGAAATCATGTTTCAATTTTTTCTCCATGATACTGATGAGTTTTAATTGTAGAGGGATGGGGCTCCCCTCAAAGAAGTTAGCCCTAAAAAGAATTGTGGAATCTCATAAACGTGTGGTGATTTTAATCCAAGAAATTATTGCTTGTTGTGATGCTATTATGGATGACTTAAAAGTGTTATTTCCTAGGTGGGATTTGGTTTGCTTAGATGCACAAGGAATATCTGGATCACTCATTGCAGGATGGAAAATGAGGTCCTTTCATTGTACTAATAGTTGGGTTTTTGTTACAGGTTTGGATACAACTTTATTCTCGAGGGAGATTGGTAAGGATTTTGCTTCAGTCAATATATATGGCCCATATCAACATAGAGTTTCCTACTGGGATTAGTTGTTTCACTCCGGTCTGTTAACAAAGGATAGGGTGATCCTTAGAGTGGATATAAACTTTTCTATGGGAGATGTAGAGATATAGGGATGCAATGCTCATAGGGATACTCTTTCTAACTACTTTGCAAGGAGATTAGAATAAAACTGTTTATATGATATTACCCCAACTAAGATAAGGCCAACTTGGAGGAATATGAGGTCTCGAAAAGTAAGGATTGCTAAAAGGCTCGATATATTTTTACTTAATGAGGGAAATTTACAGATGGTTGGAAGTATAAAGCAGTGAGTTGTAATGGGAGGGGAGTCAAATCATTTCCCTTACCTATTGGAGGTGGTAATGGGAAAGGAAAAAAACCCCATCCCTTTTAACTTTAACTCTACTTGGATTGAGGATGAGGGGTACAAACAAATGGTGAAAATATTTGTGGATTCCATATGCTGCCAATAGAAGAGAATCAATAAGGATATAATTTTTGCAAAATTTAGAGAACATAAAAGTTGAATCAATATCTTGGGCTGCAGAGAGGCAAAAGGTACAATAAACTAATTTATGTAATGTAGAGAAGTTATTGGAACATTTTATGCAAACAACTTAGAAGGATTCAGGTCACCGGAATAGAAAGGGGAGATAGTGGATTTATAATCTAAAAGAAGGAAGACACTAGAAGAAAATGAGGCTACCTAGAGGTTAAAAAGTAGGGTTATTTGGTTGAAGAAAGGTGATGATAATACTATTTTTTTCATAACTATGCCAATCATATGAAAAATGCCAACTCCTTGTGGCATCTGGGGGATGATGAAGGAGCTCAGGTGGTTGGTTTCAGGAATCTTGTCAAGGTTGGAGTAAACCATTTTAGTAGGCTCTTTCAGGAAGATGAAAGAGCCTCTGTGGCACATATGATGAGAGTGGTTGCTTTCTATCCATTATATGTGAATGGGGAGCAAAAATTTGATCTTATGGAGGAGGTCACTCTTGAGGAACTAAATGATGATGTTCATTCTTTGCAGAAGGATAAAATCCCTGGGCCTGACGGATGGCCAATGGAGTTTTTCTCACATTTTACAGAACTTGTTTATCGGGAACTCCTTAGAGTAATTGAAGAATGAAAGGTGAATGGAAGATTTATGTAATCCTTCAATTCTATTTTCATTTCTCTCATCCGAAAATCCGATAGAGCTGGAAATTTGGAGGACTATAAACCTATCTCTTTGTGTAATAGTATTTACAAGTTGATTGCAAAAGTTATCGCCACAAGGATTAGGGTTATCATGTCTAGCTCTGTATCCCATGAACAATTTGCTTTTTTGGTTGGAAGACAAATTCATGTTGTAGTTGGCACTGCACGAGAAGTTATGTACACTGTAAAGGAGAAGAACCTAGCAATTATGATTGTCAAGGTTGATTTATCCAAGGCACACGATAGGGTCAACTGGCTCTACTTGAGACTGGTTTTGCTTCAAGTTGGATTCCACTTATAGGTTGTGAAATGGATTGTGTCCTATGTTCAAACGGTGTAATATCCTGATTTTGACCCCATTGCATTAAAATGTAAATGATGTAATATCGTTATAAAATCGTGGTGAGGAGCTCAAGGCCAAGGCCCCGCCATCGATTTAGTGATGCATATGGTTTGTGTGTTAGTCAGGCACAATGGAATTGCAAATATCATGTAAATATGCATTTTAATAAAATACCCACAACTAGCTATGCAATGCAATGCAACAAGAGATTGGGGCATGATTTTTACAAGCAATTTGGAGGGAAATATTCAAACTCTTGGAGCCAATCAAGTCAAGCCAAGTGTTAATGAGAGAACCCATAAACCCTCAACTACCCATGTTGACTTTTATACCCAATCATTTATTTATTCCAAGAGTTGGTTGAGATAGTTAATGCCTTAGGGAATGGAGAGGTATGGCTGTCCAAATTCGGGTATGGGCAAGCCATCAGTTTTGCAGAAAAAACGTTTTTGGCTTCCTGGGCAAGAAAGGAGCCACGAATTGCTCCCCAAGCCATTCTTCATCCATCAGTTTTGCTCTCTCACGAGTTCGGGGCTAGCTGGGATTTTTCCCTCATGTTTTTCCTGAGTTTACCCTCATTTTCCACAGCTGGGAGGTCTTTTTTTTGTTGCAGAGCTGTGGGGAAGAAAATAAATTCGTTTTGGGGATCGTAGGAGGTCGTTTTTGAACTCTGAATGCCCACATGCCTATTGGGGAACTTGTTTTTGCTCCTTGCAGTTGATCTCCCTTTCCATAAGTCGCTTTGGTATGCCCACGAATTGGGGAAAACCCATGGCCGTCTTGTTTCTAAATCGCATTGTTAAAAATGTGTATCCATGCCCAATGGTTGCGTTTTACTGTGTATAGAAAGAGTATGTTGGGGTAGGGTTCTGGGAATCCATTGTTTTGGCTTGAGCTTGAGTGCAAGCATCCAAAAATAGAAGGGTTCACATTGGCCTGATAAACCCAGCTGTGGGATGGTTTGGCTTAGATATGATGTTGCGTGGGTTGTCTTGGGCTTGAGATTCTCCTTTTCCTTGTAGAAATCATGCCCATCTAGAGGGTGGCAATTGTGTTGAGAGATTGATGAACACAACTAGCCTATGGTTGGGTGGAAAGTTGCAGCAACATAGCTAGTTGCTTGGGACAACATTGCATTGAGATAAGTATTATCTCTATGTGTTTTACTTCTGCACTGTTTTAATTAATTGATGAATGCTATCAATATGCTGGAAATCGCATGATATATGTGTGAAGAATTTTACTTACACTGTGTTTGATAGATCTGCACACACATAGGTTTTTATTTGTATGAATCTAATGAATGGGGTTGAGTTTTGGTAAAAAAGCTCCAAGATCTGTAGTCATGTTCCCTTCCTTGCGTTAGATCGATGGGAGGGGACGTGACAAATGGTTTCCTTTGTTGTTCTGGTAAATGGGTTTGCTTCTCCTTTCTTTAGGCCGGGTAGGGGCCTTCAACAAGGATTCCCTTTGGATCCTCTTTTGTTTAGTTTATTAGTGGATTATTTTGGTATTGGAGGCTCTGAGTAGAATTATTCTACAAGCCGAGCATAATGGATCTTTCAGAGGAATTTTTATAGGAGGACAAGTTAGTGTAACACACATGTTATTTGTCGATGATATTTTGATTTTTTCCAATGGGTTTAGGAGAGAAGTTGTCAATATCCAAGGAATTATGGATATTCTTGATGTGGTTACAAGTATTATCTCTAATGAGAGGAAATATTCAATTTCTTTCATGAACATGGACCGGGTTTCCATTGATTGGATATGTACTTAGTTTGCTTTTTCCAAGGTAGATATATAGAATGGTCTCAAGCATTTAGGGTTTGTTTTAAATCCAAATGCTTATCAAAGGAGGGACTGGGATTGGATTATTGGTAAGAGTGAGAAAAGACTATTATTATTGTGCAACAAATGGTTATCCAGAGGGGGATGCTTGATTCTGGTGAAAACTATCTAGGAAGCCATCCCAGTGTACTAGGTGTCTTTGGCCTATGTACCTATAGGTATTCTGGATCAAATTAGGAAGCTAAGTTATAATTTCTTATGGAAGGGCAATCAAGAGGGCAACTCTTTTCATTGGGTTTCTTGGAATAAGATAGCCTGGAGAAAGGAAATCAGAGGTTGGGGTTTAAAGAACCCACATTTTTTTTCCAAGGCATTAGGTGCTAAAGGTGCTTGGAGAATTTTGAAAGGAGAGGGATTATGGGTGGCAGTTGTATATAAAAAATATATATCTCCTTTAATTATTGAGGAATGGTTTAGATACAGAGAAAAATCTATTAGAAATGTTTTGATTATGTAAAAAGCTTTGATATTGGATTTTGAAGTTATAAGGAACTGAATGGAATGGAGTGTTGGGAATGACAGGAAGGTTAGGCTTCCTTCAGCTATGGTAGAAGCTTTGAGGGATCATGGATTTATATTTTTGGAGCAGATTGGGGATCATATCAACACCGTTGTTAGGAGACAAGAATGGTTAAAGGCAGAAGACCTAGGGTTTGAGGATGAGGTGGACAAAGATAACTCTAAAAGGTTAAAAAGGCTCTTCAAGACAGTCATGTTAGACTAGTGGATCATGATGATGTATTGATATGGTCTAGGAATGCTACATGAGGTTCTTATACCCCCAAGATTGGCTACAAAGATATCAGAGAAGAATAATATTAATCATTTATTTATCTTTTGTTCTTATATAATTTAGAAAGATGTGGGAATTTGTTTCACAGGTTTGTGGTAGATAGTTCATATGGGCAGGACAAGATCTTAAAGGAGATTTGGAGACTTAGACTAACAATGCAGCCTTTAAGGATTATCTGAATTTACCTGCTATTCTCATATGGGAGGGTTGGCTATCAAGAAATAAAGCCATCTTTGAGGATTTACTTATTTCTCCCTCAATTTATGCTTCAATAGGTATAGCAATACTAAGTCATTTTCCACATGGTGAAGAGAAACATAAAGTAAGGAGGATAGTGGAGGAAACAATTGAAAAAATTGGTTGTTGTTTATACTTTGATGGTGCTTCACGGGGTGGGTAGGTGGCATTCTTTATATAATGGATTCTCACTGGAATAAGTTTTCTACAGGACTAGGGGATAATACAAACAATAGAGTAGAGTTAATGGCATTAAAGCTTTCGTTGGGCTTGGCTAATGCGAAGGGTGTTTAGAAATTGCAGGTTTTAGGGGACTCCAAAATAGTTATTGATTGGATAAGTCAGAGGAGACCCCTAAGGAACATTCTACTTGAGCCCATTTATGAAGAGATATATAGATTAGTTGGTCTATTTCAAGAAATAAAATTTGAGCACATTTTTAGAGAAATGAATCAAATAGAAAATTAATTATTAAAGACTGGCCTACAAGTTGGAATAGGCTCTTGGGACCGATGGGAGATGGAGAATCACAGACTAAATTGTTTTTACCCAAGACCCTATCCAAGGTAAAGTCAAAAGGGGCACAAGAGGATCTGCAAAGTTTTTTTTAGTTTACAACTTTTTAATGAATGATGGATTTTTTTTTAGCTTATATAAAACAATGTATAGGAATTTGAAATAGATTTAGATGTTCTCTTGAATGTTTTAATGAATATACAAAATAATCTTATAGTTTTGTACTCGTGACAATCTCTACATCATTTTATGTAAGATTTACATGAAAGTAAGGCCTCTTAGCTTACGCACAATTTTTTCCAAAGGAAAAAAAACATAATGTCATATAACATGAACAAGAACTAAAACACTATTGAAAATCATGAAGTAAATTTGAAGAAGATCGCCTACTCTAATATGTTTGAAGAAGGTTTTAAGTACCTTGTTTTGTATTACAAATATTTCGTCATAAAATTCGGGAAATTTACAATACAAGAAAAATAAATGGCTTCGGTCGTTTGGAATGTGGTCATGTAAAATAAAATGTTTTATTATGCTGTTAAAATAAAAGATTAAATATCTCAAAACTTTGTTTTACATGGTATTTGAATTTATAAAAGTATTTATTTAATAAAGGTATTTTTACATGGTTTTTGAATTTATAAAAGTATTTATTTAATTAGGATATTTTTACATGGTTTTTGAATTTATAAAAGTATTTATTTAATTAGGGTATTTTGAGTAAGGAAAATTTTTAAAAGAAGTGTAAGAGAATTTTATCAATGCTTGAAATTTACAATATAATAAAAATAAATGGCTTCCGTCATATGGAATGTGGTTATGTAAAATAAAGTTTTAAAATAAAAGATTAAATATCTCAAAACTTTGTTTTACATGATATTTGAATTTATAAAAGTATTTATTTAATTAAAGTATTTTGAGTAAGGTAAATTTTAAAAATAAGTGTAAGAGAATTTTATCAATGTTTGAAATTCTAATCATAATTTGTTTTACAATATTTTTTTAAATATTTAAATTTTTAATAATTTTATATATTTTTTAAAAAATTATCACATTTTAGAATAAAATATTTTTAACTTATAAATTTGGGTCAATAAATTTAGAAAAAAAAATGAAATCTATAAATTCTTTTAAAGAAAATAAGGAAAATTAATACATGAAATTTAACCCCTCAATTTTCCAAACTAATGATAAAATTTAACACTATAAAATATTCCATCTCTAACTATTAAAAAAAATGATAATTTTTACCTCTATTTTTAATAGAAAATATGATTAAATATGTATTTTATATTTGTATAAATAATAATAGTATAATTTAATTTAGAAAATGTTAATAATAAAGTAAATAGTAAATAGTTGTGAATGTGGGTAGCTCATTCAATTATCCAAGGAAAAACACATTTCTGAATAATCCATAAATAATTTGATGAAATCTTAGCAAAATAAAGAAATCTTATGTCTCTTGTGATCATAGTTAAAGCTACCTCCAATGGGATCATGTGCTTTTCAGTATCTCCTATACATAACACTAAATACTACCCTTAAATGCAATTTATCCTCTTGTTAAAAAAATACAGTTCATTAAATCTACAAAACAAATTCTAATATTTATTAAAAAAACATGGTAGTAAAATAACTAATTAAGCTAAAATAATTAATTTCAATTATAATTAATCAACTTCATTGCTACACATTTTTTAAAAATATGTTAATTGATAATCGTCTCTTCCCAATAGTTTAAACAAATTAAGATTTGAGATTTTGTTGTCACGTTTTTCTAATAATTTTTTATTTTTACACCAAGATTTAAGATTTGATTGTCATGTTTTACTTTTTATCCAAAATCAAGTTAAAACTGGAATTTTTTCCTTTTAAATTACATATATAAATTTGTTTATATTACTTTTCATCTTTTCTTATTAAAAATATTAAATATAAACATGTCGTTTTTCTCCTTACTTTATAATTTGATAATAAAAAACTTATTATTAATCTCCTACAACACCTACCTTAACTACCCTAACTAATATTATAATTACAACACCTACCTCAACTACCTAACTAATATTATAATCCAAATATACCCACTTTGCAATATAATTTTTAAAAATTTGCCTTTTTTTCTTCACATCACTATTAAAAACCCACATAATATTATTCCTCGGGTGAATATTTACTATCTAGTATTTTTATCTAGGTCAGCAATGTAATTTACTTGGTGAGTGATGAGGCCGAAGGTTTCTCATAGTGCAGGGTGGGGTTCAAATCCCCTACACTCCTACGACATAATTAAATTGGTTATTCTAATAAATTTAATGTGATTATAAAACTAAAACTATAAAAATTGCACATAAAACCAAATCATAAATATAAACAAATTTTTTTTCTCATTACTTTATAATTTGATAATAAAAAACTTATGATCAATCTCCTACAACACCTACCTTAACTACCCTAACTAATATTACAATTAAAGTGAAAATATTTGAATCCAAATACTCACTTTGCAATATAATTTTTTTAAAATTCCTTTTTTTGTCTTTTTTTTCACACGATAAAATACTATACTTTAATATTAAGTATATGAAGGAGATTACAACCGACTTTCACAGTCAAATACATACCAACGCCACCCAATGGCAGAAAAAAAGAATCGGCCCCCTAGGCAAGTAGGAGAAACGTCCCAACAGACATAACTATGAGGAAATACAAACCAAACCAAAACAGATAATCAAATAAATACCATGGCTACCAGCCGCTACGGTCACCAAACCCAAAACAAACCAACAAAAATAATCACGGGCCATACAAAAGATAGTTTCCAGAATCCCGTAGGACATCTGTAACCCATAATTCATAAAAAAGTCGACCTTTTGCCTCAGAAAGTGATCGTTTAGAAAGTACATCTGTCTTGACATTTTCCAAGCGTGGAATATGGATGAATTGGATGGCCTTCAAAACCTGAAGAAATGATTTGATCTAACTCAACCAAGGCTTAAGTGATATCACATGTACAGGACCTAGTCCCAAAGCCCAATTCACCACCACTAGCGAGTCATCAGCCACTTGAGATATCTCCAACTGTCTAAATTTTACAAAATATAATAATACCCACAAGGCACAGACCACACTCTGAGTATTAGATCCCATACCCACATTCATCCAAATATTAAAATGACATTGATCATTCAAAAAGATGAAACCACCTGTTCCACAATTTGAGGCAAAATCCTGGGAAGCCCCATTGAACATGCCATACCCTCCAGCAAAAGAGAATGGAGGAAGCCTACCACTCAGAGAGGTCTTCACAGACCTAGATGATTCCATAACTCCTTATGGGCTGCCACCGCCTTCCCTGCCACCCAAGATGGCTGAAATAATTTCCTTTCAAATAAGGCCATATTCCTAGCCTTCCATAATTCCCAAAAGACCATACATGCTAAAGCAGCGAACCAGTGACTGTCCTTGTACCAAATAAGAAGGCCATCAATCAAAGAAGGTTCTGTCCAGTCTGGTAGACCAACCTACAAACCCCGAATAACAACCCACACTTTAATACTGAAAGGACAATACAGAAAAATATGACAGTCCAAGTCCTCCTCCAGCTTACACAGTGCACAAACACTCGGACCACTAAATCCACGATGCTGGAGATTAGCCTAGAATAATAATTTACCTGCTAGAGTGAGCCAAATATAAATTTTAGTCTTTTGTGGAATCTGCCAATACCAAACTCCCGTATGCCACCATTCGGATTCAACAGGGAGAGGAAAGAAAGTGTCATAAGCGAGAGAAGCCGTCAATGACCCACAGGAGGAGTTTCTCGACCAAACCAGCGTGTCATCAACAACAGACAATATTATGCTACCACGTTTTAATGACAGCGAGTACCGCGACCATTCCTTAGCCAAGGATCCATTTAAACCCAATTGTGACGCGCTGGCCCAATCCTGCATTGGAGATCCTGAAAAAACCGCTGGAACAGCATGGTACAGAGAGTAAAATCCATTAGTATTCAGAGTAGCTCTTGATTCCAGCAACAATTGATACTGGATCGGGCCACCCATAATAGGATCCGTGCCCAACATAATCTAGCGCCCATTCCCCATCTCCCAAGCCATCCAATCAACTAGAATCGATGTAGCAGAAGAGAGACCGAACCACATATTTGATACATTTTTAATCTGATTGCATCCTGCCTTTAGCCACATCTGCACCGACTGCCCCTGTAAATATTTGTCCCTCACCACTGACCCCCAGCGACCTTTAATCAAAAGAGCACGCCATAAGCTCTTGGCTAGCAATGCAAAAGAAAAAAAATAGATATTTTTTATTGCCCAACCACCCCATTTATATGGAGACACCAATCTCTGCCAATCCACTAGATGCCATTTTTGTATATTCTGCCCAGACCAGATAAAACTGAAAATTTTCCTCCGAATGATAGATAAGACAGACTTAGGAACTTTACTCAATGAGAACCAATAAACCCCAATGTTTTGAAGAGCCGACTTAAACAAAGTTAAACGGCCTCCAATGGACAACCATCTCCAACACCATTCATGTATCCTCTTGTCAAATCTCTTCAGCAGCCAAGACCAGTCCAGAATTCGATAGACATTTGGTTTAATGAAGTAGCCCAAATATAAGTACCATCCTCCAATGCCTTAATCTTAAAATGCAATAATACTGACAGATCCTGCCTTAATTGATCATCCAGCTGATGTTAAGGAAGGATCAATTTATCCTCATTGATAATCATTCCAGAAGTAGAGCTAAATAGATCAATGATGCCTTTCAACTTAGTCCATTCTCTAATGCATGCCTTACCGAACAGCAAGACATCATCAACAAAAAATTGCTGGGTAACATAAATATTCTTGGTAATTTTTATCCCTTCTATCTAGTTATCATTCTTAGCTTTGATGATAAGTTTGCTCATACCTTCGATCACGATAAAAAAACAACAATGGAGACAAAGGGCACCCCTGACGGAGTCCTCTATTTGTTGAGAAGAAATTCGTTGAGCTGCCATTAACCCAAATTGAGAAGTGCACAGAAGAAACGCAGGCCATGATCCATTTCATAACCGACCAAGTTAAACCAATTTGTATAAGAGCCAAACGCAGAAACCCCCAATTAACCTTGTCATAAGCCCTAGACAAATCCATCTGAAGTATGAGAGCCTTTTTTTCCCTTTTCTTGATACTATGAAAGGTCTCTTGCACAAGCCCTATTGCATCCAGAATCTGACGATTCTCTAAGAACACAAATTGTTCCGAAGATAATGTCTTTGACAGAATAGCCTTAATACGATTTGCAATAATCTTCGCAATCACTTTATAGGCTTAATCCTTCTTTTTGTCTTCACAACGCTATTAAAAACCCACATAATATTATTCCCCATAGTTTATTGGGTGAATATTTTCTTTCTAATCTACTTTACGGGCCCTTAGAGCAGGTGTGCCCGAGGATAGGGCATCTTAATGTCTTTTTTTATCTTTTAACATTAGTGGGATTGGAGGGGCTAACAAGGTTAAGGCAATCTCCATATTCCTGAATTCTACTAGCCTTGACATAATTCTGATATAGGAAATTATGTGTTTTGCTTCTCATGTTATTGATACTTTTTAAGATTTTTGCCTGGTTATAATTTCAGTGTAATTGATTTTTTTGGCTTGTTCGGTGGATTGTTATCTGGGTGGAATCCTCATACTTCGTCGTTTAAAGCTTTCAGGACCATGGGGGGCTTCTGCTTGAAGGTCACTTTCTTGCTAACAACCAAGATTTGAATGTTTTGAATATGTATGGACCTTATAAGGATAGGGAAATTTATTGGAATGTACTTGATTCATGTGGAATTTTAAAAATTCCCAACCTGATTATTGCAGGCGACCTCAACTTCACGCTCTCAACCTCAGAGGTATGGGGTTCTTCAGTACATGATGATGAACTAGCGGATTATTTTTGTAGTCTGCTCCAGAGGTCGAATTTAATTGATGTTGTCCCTATCAAATTGGGTGTGACTTGGAGCAATAAAATGAGTGGCCAAAATTGTATAAGAAAAAGGTTGGATAGGTTTCTATTAGCTAAGTCTCTAGTTTGTAGATTCCAAAAATACAGATCATGGATAGAATTTTCAAACATATCATATCATCATGCTATAATGCTTCAAATCAACGATTTTTCTTCCAAAAAGCACTACACTTTCAAATTCAATAGTACTTGGATGCAGGAACTGGACTATTGTACTATGGTAAGAAATTATTGGACCTCGGTGTCTGTTCCTAAGGAATTGAACCCGATGGATTCTTTATGTTTCAAAATGAAAGGTCTTAAACACAAAACAACGTAATGGGAAAAGATTAAAAAGGAGAAAGATAAGGGTGAGTTATTATTAATCGAGAAAAATATGAGAGCCCTTTATTGTCTCAACTCTGATGGTCTATTTACTAAAGAAGAGAAATTACTCTTACAGAAGTTGGAGGAAAGACATGAATTCCTTTTAAGGCAAGAGGCAAATGATTGGTGACTGAAGAGTACAGCGACTTGGGTCGCCCTAGGAGATGAAAATACAATTTTTTTTCATCATTATGCTTCCCACAGGAGAAATATAAATGTTATTAGGGATGTTCATGATCAACATGGAAATATTACCAATGCACAAAAGGATTTGGAAAATGTTGCTATTGTACATTTTAAGAAGCTATTCTCGGATCCAGACTTGTCATGAATATATGATACACTAAGGATTCTACAGTATTATGCATCTTTCTTATTGGATAAGTAAGGAAGAGAGGTTGGTAAGCCAGTTACTCTGGAGGAGATTAAGATGGTCCTTATGGATTTTGCAAAAGAAAAAAGTCATGGCTTGGATGGTGTCCCCTTTGAGCCGTACGAGCCCCGGATGAACACTGCAATGCCAACGTTGCCACCCGCTATGTGACTTGAACCTGGGTGGAGGCTCTGATACCAAATGATACGAACCGTTACACCAAAACCCCGAGGTGTTAGTGAAGGCCACCCACTAGGATCTTAACAGAGTCAATGCAAACCCTCCTTTGTAAGTCGGTTCAATAGTACCCTCAAGAATTATATTAAATAAGTTATTGACCTAAGTGGAGTTGGCCCAGTCAGTTAGGATAAGTCGGCCCAATTAGGGTGAAAAGTCACCCAACTGAAGAATATAAATAGAGGAGTCGGATTCCTCATTTGGTATCAACTCTCACTCACTCATTCACTCAATAAAGTGTGCAAGAGAGAGAAAGAAGAAGTTTTCTAGAGGAGAGAAGTTGTTGTCTTGTCTTGGGGTTTTACTCTGTTTTGGTGATTTCTATATTGAGGAAGTTTTGTGGGGATTTCTCCTAGCTTGTGGTTTCCCCAAGGAAAATCTTGTGTTCTTTTGTTGTGCCTGTCTTTCTTTCAGTAATCCTATTGTTTTAATGTTATTATGCTAAACAAGTAAAAACTTAACATGGTATCAGGGCTGGCCTAAAAGAAAACATTGTGCCGCTGCTGCAACTGCAAAAAATAGGGTTTCTATTTTTGGGAGCTCTTTCCACATATCAACTAAAAAAGAGGGTGCAGTCAACTCACCTCACTAGGGCGCATCTTTCCGTCGAAGCAGAATTCAATTCCGAGAATTTTCATTATGGGCCCACCACTTCAACTCGGAGAACTAGGGCATCAAATTTCGAGAGGATCTACTCATGGATTTTGGAAAGGGAGTACATTTCTCAACTCGCCTTGGGGAGGCACATCTATTCCTCCAATCAGTTTTTCAAGATCTCAAAGTTGAAAAATTAGGGTTTCTCTATCAAACCCTAGGTCAAGTCAGAAGCAGTTTTTGGAGAAGCAGTTTTACTGGTAAGTACTATATCTCTCTATTTCCATTTGAGGTTCTCATATTATCGAAATGACAAACAAAACCAAGCTTGATGAGAAGCTTGAGGGAGCTGAGAATTTCAGAGCATGGAAATATAGAGTCATGCTCATTCTTGAAGAACATGACCTAGAAGGTTTCATAAAAGAGATAGTTGAAGAACCAGAAGGAGATGAGGCCAAAGCAAAATACAAGAAGGATATGATCAAGGCCAAGAGGATCATAACTGACTCTATCAAAGATCACTTGATTCCTCAAGTGTCTTCAAGGAAGACTCCAAATGAAATGTTTGATGCATTGTCCAATCTATTTGAAGGAAAGAACATCAACAGAAAGATGACCTTGAGAAATCAACTCAAGGGTGTGAAGATTTAGAAATAAGATACCATGCAGTCATACTTCACTAGGGTATCCTATATTAAAGAACAATTAGAAGCTATTGGTGACATGATAGAAGAAGCAGAAGTTGTGATGACCACCTTGAATGGCCTCCCAAGGGAATGGGAACCTTTTGTTCGTGGCTTATGCCTATAAAGAAATTGATCAAGTTCGGAAAACTTTGGGAAGAACATGTACAAGAAGAAGAAAGAATAGCAGTCAGAGAAGAAAAGTTAAATGACAATGAAGACCAAGCTTTGTTATCTCATACCAAAGGAAAGAACAAAAGGAAGGATCGTGAACATTCTCCTAGGAGAACTCAAAGATCTCAAAAGAACAAAAGGACTAAGAAAGACTTATCACCCTTTGTATGTTTTACTTCTTACAAGATGGGACACATTGCAAGAAACTTTCCTCTTAAAGCTAAACAATTCAAGAAGAAAAACAAAATATTCCATGCCCATGTAGTTGAAGAAGGTGAACATGATGATGAAAACAAGGCCAGAGAAGATGAAGATTCCAGTGAAGAATATGTGTTAATTCCATCACTCATTGGTTCAATTTCTCATGGAAGTGACAATTGGCTCATGGATAGTGGATCCTCCAAACATATGACAAGTTACAAATATTCTCTCTCACATCTTGTGCAAAAAGATTCTCCACACAAAGTGAAGCTTGGAGACGATTACCAATATCCGATCAAAGGGATGGGATAAGCCTCTTACAAGTTGAAATACAGAAATCCATGAAGATGAAGGAATTCCTATATGTCCAAGGTTTGAAAAAGAATATGCTTTCTATCTCAGCTTTAGATAAGAAAGGTCTCAAAGTTGCTTTTGTTGATGGTGAAATCCTCATGTGGCCAAAAGGGAAGACAATAGATGATGCAGTTGTGATTGGAATTGAAGAAGGAGGACTCTACAAATTGAAGGCACATGCAAATTCATTCCTAATATCTAGTACAATGAGTCCTTGTGAGTTGTGGCATAGAAGACTCGCTCATGTACATTACAAAGCATTACCAATAGTGATAAAAATGGTGACAGGATTACCAGAAATCCAGGTTGATCATGAAGGAGTGTGCAAAGGATGTGCACGAGGAAAGAATACAAAGAATCCATTTCCAAGCAGTGACAATAAGGTCAAGTCATCTTAGATATTATTCATTCAGACATATGTGGACCAATGTCAACTACTTCTCTAAGCATGTATGCTTATTATACTTCTTTTATTGATGATTATTCTCACAAAACGTGGATTTATTTCTTATAGAAAAAGATGAAGTATTTGGAAATTTCAAGGAGATTAAGGCTCTTGTATAAAACCTCTCTGAAAAGAGGATCAATACCTTAAGGTCAGATAATGGAGGAGAATTCACATTAAGTGAATTATAAGATTTTTGTAAAGAAGCTGGGATTAAGAGGAAGCTTACCATTCCATATAATCCCCAACAAAATGGTGTGGCTGGAAGAAAGAATAGATCTATCATGGAAGTATCAAAATCCATGATCCATGATCAAGATCTTCCTATGCACTTACGGCCCGAAGTAGCTAGAACCGCAATTTATGTACAAAACATAGTCTCTCACAGTGCACTTGGAAACAAGACTCCAGAAGAGATGTTTACTGGTGAGAATCTCGAATTCAGTCACCTAAAAATATTTGGTTGTCCAGTATTCATTCATATTCCCAAGGAGAAGAGATCAAAGTTGTACCCTTCAGGAAAGAAGGGGATATTTGTGGTTTACCATGAGAAATCAAAGGCTTACCGAATCTACATCCCAGGATATCGTTAGATTGAACTTAGCAGAGACATTACATTTGATGAGGATGCAACTTTTAACATGACTAAAAAGACTCATGAGAGTGAGGAGGAGCATGAAGCTCCTAGAATTACAAAAACTAACAACACACCAATAAGAAATGTTGAAGAAGAGCATGTACCAGAGGATAATGACATGATGGAACCTTAAAGACCTGAGGAGTCACCTCATGAGATGATTTCACGAAAAAGAAGACCAGTTTGGGCACAAGAAATAATTCAAGATGCGGAAAAGTATGGTGCTCCAGAAGGTACATACAAAGAAAGTAAGAAATGAAGGCCACACTCCAGTTATGTAGCCTTGATGTGTAACCTCGTTGATGAAGAACCTACATATTTTGAAGAAGCAACAAAGAAGAAGGAATGGTTAGATGCCATGGTTGAAGAATACCAATCCATCATAAAGAATGATGTTTGGGATGTGGTACCAAGACTGAAAGACAAGTCAATAGTATCTTCAAAGTGGATTTCAAAACAAAGCATTCAACAGATGGAAGTATTGAAAAATACAAGTAAAGATTTGTATCCCGGGGGTTCTCTCAAAAGGAAGGAATTGATTATGAAGAGACTTTTGCTCCTGTGGCTAGATACACTTCAATCAGAACCGTCCTTGCTTTAGCAGCTAAGATGAAATGGATTTACACCAAATGGACGTAAAGACAGTTTTTTGAATGGTAAGATAGAAGAGCAAGTGTACATCGAGCAACCAGAATGTTTTGAAATAGATGACAGGAAGACACATGTGTGCATATTGAAGAAGGCATTGTATGGGTTGAAGCAAGCACCCAGAGCATGGTATGGAAGAATTGATGGTTTCCTGATGAGCTTGGGCTTTACTAAGTGTAAAGCAATTCCAACCTTTATTATAAGGTTGTAGATGATGAACCCATGGTATTATTATTGTATGTGGATGATCTATTCCTGACAGGAGAAGATAATCCCATCAATGAATGCAAGAAGAAGCTTTCTTCAGAATTTGAGATGAAATACCTTGTCATGATGCATTACTTTTTAGGTCTTGAGGTGTGGCAGAGTCAAGAGGAGATTTTTCTCAATCAAGGAAAGTATAATGTTGAGATCCTAAAGATATTTGGGATGATGGATTGTAAGGCCATGCCTACTCCGATGGTGACAAACTTGAAGCTCTTAAATGATGCTTCATCAGAGACAATGGATGTTACATTGTACATACAGATCATTGGCTCGTTGATGTATTTAACAAATACAAGACCATATATATGTTTTGTTGTGAACACCTTGATTCAGTATATGGTGGAGCCTAGACATGTTCACTTGGTTGTAGCAAAACATGTGATGAGATGCCTAAAGGATACATTAGATTATTGACCCAGATATGTATCAGATAGTAAGTTCAGATTGCACGGTTGTACAAATTCAGATTGGGTAGGAAGTGCCGAAGATAGAAAAAGCACTTCAGGATGTTGTTCCAGTTTGGGATCAGGTATGATCTCATGGCTCAGTAGAAAGCAAACCAGTCTTGCTCTTAGTAATACAGAAGCTTAATACATTGCAACATGTTCAACTTGTAGAGAAGTAGTTTGGATTTGCAAGATGTCGACAGGATTGTTTTATGCTGAGATAGATGTGACTGATATCCTTTGTGATGATCAGAGTTGTATCAAGATGTCAGAAAACCCAGTGTTCCATGATAAATCGAAGCATATCGAAATCAAGTATTATTACATCCAAGATATGGTGCAGAAGGGAGTTGTAAAGCTCAAGTATGTTCCTACAAAGGAACAAGTTGTTGATGTATTGACTAAGCCTCTATCTCGATTAAAGTCTAACTACTTTCGAGACAAGCTTGGTGGTCCAAAAGGACCTCCCTCGAAAGAGGGAGTGATGACTCATGATGTGGTTTCCTGGAGCCATGGTGTGGCAGCTTAGTATAGGATCGGTATGCCAATTTGACAAGGCTTGTTTGATCCCAAAATGGATTGGTATGTCAGCCTAAAAAGGCCTGTTTGATCCTAGGGGGATTGGTATGTTTGAATAGGCTTGTTTGGTCCGAAAGGATTAGAAAGTCAAACAAGGCCTATTTGGTCCCTAGGTAGATTAGTATGTCTAACTAGGCTTGTTTGGTCCGAAAGGATTAGCAAGTCAGACAAGGCATGTTTGATCTACCAGAGTGCCCACTACAGAGCAATTCCAGATGTACACTGATGTTGTTCCAACATTCACATGTTGTTGATGATGATGTTGTTCCAACATTCACATGCCGATGATGATGATGATGATGTTCCAGTATTCATATGATGATGATGATGTTGATGATGTCCCAGCAGTTCCTTGATGATGATGCTGATGATGATGTTAATGATGTCCCAACGGTTCCTTCCTGATGATGACGATGATTGATGATGCGATGCTGATGATGTTGTTGCTGATGATCTAGTAGTTCCATATTGATGATGATGATGATGCTTCAGATATATAATGTTGTTTCAAAACTTCCTATGACATACATATATTCACCAGTCAATTGTATAATTGTTGATATTGATGTATGCAGAATACCTTCCTAGTTAAGAGGGAGTGTTAAAGAAATGTAACTATGGAAGATATCCTAATTGTATTTGTTTAGTATATTATTATTCCTCCTTTGGGAGATTTCATTGATGTAATTGGTCGTGCAAGATTCATTGAAAGAGTCAATGTAAACCCTCCTTTGTAAGTCAGGTCAATAGTACCCTCAAGAATTATATTAAATCATTTATTGAGTCTCCCTAAGTGGAGTCGACCCAGTTAGGGTAAAAAGTCACCCAACTGAAGAATATAAATAGAGGAGTCGAATTCCTCATTTGGTATTAACTCTCACTCACTCATTCACTGAAGAAAGTGTGCAAGAGAGAGAAAGAAGAAGTTTGTTGGAGGAGAGAAGTTGTTGTCTTGTCTTGGGGTTTTACTCTGTCTTGGTGATTTCTACATTGAGGAAGTTTTAAGGGGTTTTCTCCCTTGTGGTTTCCCCGAGGAAAATATTGTGTTCTTTGTATTGATGTGCTTGTCTTTCTTTCAGTAATTCTATTGTTTTAATGTTATTATGCTAAACAAGTAAAAACTTAACACTTCTTAGTGCATACGATATATCAATGTCTCTTTACACTCGTGTTAACACTAATAAATACCACCACATAATACTTCTTAGTGCATACAAGATATTAATGTCTCTTCTCAATATTAACACTTATGACAGGTAGTAGGGATTTTTTTGATGGCTCATCTTAGTATCAAGCTAGACTTTATGGTGCCGATGCTTTCATAGTTTTGGATCAGGATCATCATATAAACTTATGGATGAATTGTGGTATGGGGACCAACGCGAGAGGAGAGCTATTGACTCTTTGGTTATTCCCTTATTATGTTAAACTACATCATCTTTCGCTTCAGCATATTGCAGGGGATTCAAATCTCATAATCAATTGGGAAAATGGCTTATGCTATTTAAATGCGTTGGCGCTTTCTCATTGGATGATACAAGTTAAATCCTTGCTCAAGGATTTTCCGCAGGTATCAATTATTCATATCTTCCGAGAGTATAATTCTCATGCTGACTCCTTATCCAGGAGGGGTCTTTCGGCTGCGAAGGGGACTATCAATTTCAAATTTTGGAGCGGGGGTCATCTTCATTCATCTGGAAGCCTGATTGTGTTTTCTCCTTAGCAATTCTCATTTTTGGGCACAGTTTTATATTATCTTTTTGCTTTGGAGTTCTTCTCCGTGGTCATTATATACTTAGCGACATTTATTTTTCCTTTCCTTTATTCGGCATGTAATTATTATTTTTTTAACAGAACTTATGTGACTGGGGTCTGTTTTTCTTGCTCGAGGGATGTCCCTTTGTGCCCTGGTGATTGTATGTCTCTTCGGTACTGTTCGAGTATTTGGATTATTGTCTCTTTGGGATTCTTGGATGTGGATAGCTTCGTTGTATATGACCTTTCCATATACTTTTTAATTGAAGGCATAGTTATTTTTCTATTGTGAAAAAAAAAGTCTCTTCTCAATATTGTTAGATCCAAAATCTATGATATTTTTCTTATTAGATTCCGACAATTTATATTACAAGATATAATGTACTATTCAACTTCAAAATGATCTCATGCTTTGATTTAACGTTAAAAGGAAGAATTTCTTAAATGTGGATTTTGAGACTTGTTTTTAAAATGATTATAATTACATCTAATAATATTTATATGAGATTATCAAGTGTGGTAGGTGTATCTCATTAATAATGAAAGAAATAAAGTAATAATATACACTTGGGCACTAGGAAAAATTACCAACAATCAAGATGAAGTGCTTGCTCTAATACATGGTATAATATAATAGTCAAACAAATGAACATAAAAATGGTCCTTGTCTTTGGAGACTCTACCCTCATCATCAAATGCATGATCACTCAATCTACTCCTCAATCCTTGTGGGATTAGCATAATCATATTTCAGATTCATTTGGGTGTTCTAACATTTGAAAAGATATAATTTTACCACATTCTTCATGGGCCTAAATTCCAAAATCAACAAAATGGTTAATGTTTCATGTCACCTCTAATATGGCCATATAGATGAAGTAGGGTGGGGGAGGGTTCATCCCCCTACCCTAATTTTGTTACCCACTTCAAAATCACAAGTCACAATAACATCCCAAATAGGTGGCATTGCATTGCACGGGTTGTCTCATTATTGTCACCCACCCTCTCCCTATCTCGCATATTCATGTGTTAACAAACCTCCATGCGACAAGATGTTTAAGGCAATGTGGTATTATTCCTCCTTGATTTCAAATCTAGATTGAACAATTTAGACTAGGAAAACCTCCATAATTTTTTCCTTTGCAAACACATGACCTTGGTAACTTCTAGTGAGCATTATTGTAATGGTTTAGTTCTTTGGTTTTGTTATTTCTTATATATATCATGTGTTATTCTTCTCACCCTCCCAGTTTCAAGCAACATCACTCCAAACATTGTTGTTGTGATGACTCTAAAGACTCTAACCAATTCTTCAAATGTCCAAGCTACAAGATGCCTCTAGGCTTGAGAAATTATTATAATCCAAGTTCAACGATGTACACCACTTGAAAAAATAGTTATTTGAAGAGGGGAATCCACGATAGGTTTCCATTTATTGTAGGTCTGAGTCACACCACTAGTCTCTAGAGAATGGCATCCCATAACCATTATGGAAGATGCATCCATGCATAGCTTCAGAAAGCAATCAAGTGGTACAAGAGGATCAATGATGATTATTAAAAGTCAATGGCATGGGTCTCGAGAAATGGGAGCTATGGATAAAGTATTAACAACATAAAAATGGCTAAGAGGCTAAAGTTTTCATAAGGAAACAAATAATGTTGAAGGCCTAACAACAAAGACATAAGGGTAAAATTCTAATGCTAGAGATAGACAATGAAACTCAGAAAGAGAAGTTGGAAGACAAGGCAACTAAAATTACTGAGCTCTAAGAAAGAGTAATGCAACTTGAGTTGGAATAAATGCTGGGATTTGAAGAGCTAAGGACCGGGGTCTCACATAAAGCTTCAATTGGTTCCCATGTGTGGTAGCCATGGAGGAAGACTGTTGGAATATATTAATTATATTCCGTGGACGGTAATAATGTATTTGTATTAGGTCGGAATTTATCCACAATCTTATGTAAAAGAGTAATACATTATATCCCATATTCATTATGGTAACGTATTCTCTTATTATCCATTATTATATAAAGAGATGTTATTATCGAGAATTATATTATCCCACATGCAATATGTGAGAGTAATTCCTCCACATCTCTTGGTATATAATAGGGTCAAGGGAGTCACATCACATTATCACGTGATAATATTAAAACACATTGTATTGTGCTCACAAGCTCTCTGCTATATTGTATTGGGGTTATTTGTAGTTGCTCTGTTGTAATATTGAAGGAGATTTTTGGAGATAATAGAAGACAACCTTCCCGTGGACGTAGCCCAATTGGGTGAACCATGTATATCTGGTGTATTCTTTTCATTGTAACTTTGAAAGAGTAAAATGATATCTTGCTGAAGTGAAAACTTTAAATGAAAAACTAAATAATTGTGGTAAAGATTACAAGAAGACAGGCTCTTATCATTCTTGTAAAACAAAAATTGACATCTTGTTTTGATATGTTCATCCAAACTAGGAATAGGGCTCTTGAATTGTCTCAAAACACCACGAAACCTACTTTTGATGATTTTTGTAAAGGATTGATAAGTGAGCAAGAAAGGTTGATTGTTTCAGGACAAGTCTCACCTAATAAGGTTCTAGTTTACACACTTCAAATCATACTAATAAATTTGGTGCGGTGAACGAATCCGTTCACTAAGTTAATAGTCGAATCCGACTCTCATATTGAATAATAGATAAGAATAATATATTTGATGATATAAAGATGATGTTTTTTACAAGATAGACTTTCCCGTATTTATAATTGTTTAAAGGGTGTCTAATGCAACTCTTCATAAAGAGTTACACCATTTCACTAATTAATTATATTATTATATTATTCTTGTTTGTTGTTATTATTATTATTATTTATATATATATATATATATATATGTTGATGTTTATTTTATTATTATTTTATTCATAGCATTGCCTCTCTCTTAGAAAGGCTTTGTCCTCAAAGCCTTATAACGTTGTCGCACCGTTTCTTATGACGTCGTAGCTGACGAAACATGTCGGTACGAACTTCTAAGTGTAGAGCATAACTTCCGATATGTGGATGGGTCAATCCATCCCAAATTGATTTGTTGCTGACTATTGGGATTCCCCATTGATCTGTCGTTAAGAGATTTGATCACATTAGTACCATCGTCTTTCGACATTTCCCACTTTTCAGAATATCGGTTTTTATGGTTGGGGTGTCTATAGGGAATTTTCACAATGTCATTTTCTTTTACGAGTGTCGTCTTTTGAGCATTGATCTGAGCTGGGACTTTTATTTTCGTCTCTTGAGGTTTTAAGGTTTCATTTTGTATCTTTTCCAACTTGTTTCCTAACTGCCTGTTATCATTTTGAAACTTCTTAATCAATTCGACTTGCAATTTTCTGTCATCTTCAAATGTCTTAAGTTGTTCCTTAAGATCTTCATTATGAATTTTGATACAACTACTTTCTTCTTGCTTGTCTAGAAGTTTCCCTTCAATGTCATCCATAGATTGTTCTATCTTCCGGCTATTTTTCAACTTCTTAATTTTTGTGACTAGTATCTTGTTATGACTTCTTAGTCTAAAAATTTCTTCAGCATTGTTGGATAATGCTTTATTATTCTCCGCGATCTCTGACTTATGTGTCTTTTTAGAGTCATCATTTTGTTGTTGAAGAACTTTTATCTGTTGTCGACACTGGCTAACCTCTGATTCTTGACTTTCTAATTTATGTCGTAACTGCATTAGTTCTTCATCTTTGTCGCTAACGATTTTGTTCAAGCGTATTATTTATGCTTCGTAATTATTTATTTCCTTCTTTATATCTTGATTTCCTAACCTCTGATTGAATTTATTTTCGGCTTTTAATTCATCAATTTGCGCGTTCAATTTTTCTATACACCTTTCCTGGTCAGAGATTTTTATTTCATTGTCCCTTTCTTGTAATTCAATTCTTATTTTTGAACTGTTATTTATGTCGCGCAATTCTTCATTGTCTTTTATATAATGTTTTAACGCGGCTTCTAATTGTTCTCGCAAATCGGCTTCCATGGTTTCTGACTTCTTCGACGGTGGGATGATTTCCTTTGATTTCTTTGGTGATAACCGATCTTCAAATTTTATTTTATTTTTTTAACAATAATTGCTTTGCCCTTATAATAATTATTATTATTTAAATGTAATAATAATATGATTTTAATATTATATATTTCCCAAACAATTGTAATATTTTACAATTATGGACCAATATTAATTAATTCCCATGTTGGTTAACCTTTTGCTTTAGATTAATTTCTTTGTGGATTGTGTGTAGATTAGGTGGTTGGGAAGAATGATTGTTACCTTCCCCACCCAAGTTCAAATCTCACTTTTGGTTTGTTCTTAGGGAATAAAACCAAACCCACTTCTCACAAACCCACGTGCAATTTCTATATTCTATTTTCTTCTTTTTTACTTGTCTTTCTTTTTTTCTTTTTATTTTCTTTTACTTTTTCCTTTTTATTTCTTTCTCTTTTTTTTATTTTTTACTTCTTTGGGCCACGGGCCTGGTTTTGGACAAGATCCTAGATTGGTGGCTACAAGCCTCGCTCTGATACCAAATGCGGTGAACGAATCCGTTCACTAAGTTAATAGTCGAATCCGACTCTCATATTGAATAATAGATAAGAATAATATATTTGATGATATAAAGATGATGTTTTTTACAAGATAGACTTTCCCGTATTTATAATTGTTTAAAGGGTGTCTAATGCAACTCTTCATAAAGAGTTACACCATTTCACTAATTAATTATATTATTATATTATTCTTGTTTGTTGTTATTATTATTATTATTTATATATATATATATATATATATATATATATATATATATATGTTGATGTTTATTTTATTATTATTTTATTCATAGCATTTGGTCATGCTTCTAATGCACATCATGAAAATAGTAAGAAGAACAATGTGTATGATCCTTGTAAGCATTGTGGTAAAACTAACCATCCTGAAAAGAATTGCTTTAAAGAAAAACGTTTAATGGCTAAGGCTAAAAAGAAAGGTTCTGATGAATCACAAGTAGCTTTATGTGCATCTGTTGTTTCGTCTAGTAGTTCTTCTTCTAATGTGGAATAGATAATGGATTCTAGTGCTTCTAAACATATGACTAGTAATGCTTCTTTATTTACATCTTATGAGAATAATAAAAACACATCTAAGAAAGTATCTATAGGTGATGGTAAACAAATTTCCGTAATTGGTTCATGTATAGTTAATGTTGCTAATGGTCAATTGGAATATGTTTTTCATGTTGAACACATGCCCATCAACTTGCTTTCTATTTATCGTGCATGTCAAAAATGATAAAAATTTGAAGCTTGGTCTAATAAATATGTTCTTAAAGATATCAATCAAAATTTTAAAGTAGTTTCTTCTAGTCCTGTTGATCATATTGTTGGTTTATATAAATTTGTTGGTTTTAATTCAACTAAAAGACAACCTTTTTATTCCTATGTTTCTCATGTTGATGAACTAAGTAAATTATGGCATGAAAGATTAGGTCATTTGAATTATGGTAAAATGCAAATGTTACCTAAAATGGTACTTGGCTTGCCTAATATTTCGTCTACTAACGGTACTTGTGAAGGTTGTGTACTGGGTAAACATCATAGAGAAATGTTTGATAAAGGTAAAGCTTGGCGTGCTAAAGAAGATTTGCAATTAATTCATAGTGACATCTATGGTCCTCTTGAAGTTCCTTTTATATCTCATGCAATCTATTTTCTTACTTTTATTGATGACTTTAGTAGAAAATCATGGGTTTATTTTTTGAAAAATAAAAGTGACACTTTTTCTAAATTTCAAGTTTTTAAATCCTTGGTTGAGAATCAGTTTGGTAAAAGAATTAATACTTTAAGAACTAATAATGCATGGGAATTTGTTAAGAAAGAATTTGAAGTATTTTTATCTAAATATGGAATTCAACATTGAAAGACTGTTCCTTACACACCTCAACAAAATGGTGTTGCTGAAAGGAAAAACAGAACTTTCGTTGAAATGGTTAGATGTATTATTTATTCTAAAGGATTACATAAGAAATTTTAGGTCGAATCTATAAGTTGTGCTAACTTTATTTTAAATAGAGTTCCTACAAAAGTTGTTAAGCATGTTACCCCCGAGGAAAAATGGAAAGGTAGAAAACCAGATATTAGTAACTTTAAGGTGTTTTGTTGTGAATGTTGGGCTCATATTCCTGATGAAAAACGGAAAAAAGTTAGAACCAAGTCTCACAAGTGTATATTCATTGGTTATGCTGAGGATTCCAAGGCTTACAGGTTATTTGATCCTTCTAATCATAGTGTCATAATCCGAAGAGATGTTCAATTTACTGAAGTCTCTCCACCACCTGAGTCAGTAGAACCTCATGTTACCTTAAATATTCCTTTGTCTCCTGTTACTCCTTCCAGTACTGTGCCTGTTTTTTATCTTAGTTCACCCTCTTCTTCAAGTGTTCCACCTGAAATTTTTGAAGCTCCTGAAGTGAATTATGTTCCTTCTAACCTTCTTGTTTGGGCCTAGAAAACTCTTGAATCTTCCAGTAGTGAGATTGATAACCCTTCCGATACTCGTAGAACTAGATCTAACTTTGCTCTTATGACCAATGTTTTGGCCATAGATGATCCTACTTCTTATGCTCAAGATAAGGGTAAGCCTCACTGGGAACAAGCTATGTCTGTTGAGTATGATTCTCTTATGAAGAACAAGACTTGGTCTCTTGTTCCTACTCCTTCGGGAAAGAATTTAGTTGGTTGTAAATAGATTTATAAAACTAATTTTACTGCAGAATGACAGATTGAAAAATATAAAGCTAGATTAGTTGCAAAAGGTTTTAATCAACTTGAAGGTATTGATTATAATGAAACTTTTTCTCCTGTTGCTAAAATGAATACAATAAGAACCATCTTATCTCTTGCTGCATCTTATTAATGGGAAATACACCAAATGGATGTTAAAAGTGTTTTTTTAAATGATAATCTTAATGAAGACATTTATATGCAACAACCTCCTGGTTTTATTAATGTTGAATCATCAAGTTTTGTATGCAAATTACACAAGTCTTTATATGGTCTCAAACAAGCACCTAGGGCTTGGTATGAAAAATTGATACATATTTCTTAAATAATGGTTTTAAGCGTTGTATATATGATCCAAATTTGTATGTTAAGAACTTTGGTGATAATATCCTCATTATTGTGTTATATGTGGATGATCTTATTATCATTGGAAGCCAACTTGTTTTAATTCAAAGTATGAAAACTGATCTTCAAAAGTAGTTTGAAATGACTGATTTCGGTATATTGCACTATTTCTTGGGTCTTCAAATCTGGCATATGGCAGATGGTATTTTTCTCTCTCAGTCGAAGTATGCTATAGTTGGCTCACTTCCATATGAGTGATTGTAAACCTGCTCCTACGCCATTCCGGTCCGGTGTAAAGTTCATTGTTGAGTGTACTACTCCTCTTGTTGATGCTACTCTTTATCGTCAGCTCATGGGTAGTTTGATATATTTAATTCACAACGGAACATATCTCTCTTTTGTCGTTAGTATGGTTTCTCGGTTCATGCAACAACTTCATGAAAGTCTTTGGCAGGCATCTAAGAGAATTTTGAGATATTTACAGGGGACATTGCACTATGATGTCTTTTATTTGAGCAGTGTAATAGTTTCACTTTTTGGATATACAGATTTTGACTGGGAAGGTGACAGTTTTGATTGACAGTCAACTGTTGGTTATATATTTCAACTTGGTTTAGGTCCAATTTCTTGGTCCAACAAGAAGGTGAAGACTCTTTCTTTATCGTCGTGTGAAGCAGAGTATAGAGCAGCTAAAGAAGCAATTTGGTTAGGGCATGTTCTCACTGAGCATGGTTTGGTTCCGAAATCATCCACTGTGTTGAAATGTGATAATCATGGTACAATTCAGCTTGCTTATAATCTGGTATATCACTCCAAGACAGAGCATCTTGACCTTGATGCTCATTACATTCGAGGTCTTGTCGCAGATGGTATTCTTTCCCTTGAGTATTGTCCTACCGAGCAGCAGGAAGCCGATATCTTCACCAAATCCTTAACAACATCAAAGTATGTGCATCTTCGTTCTTTACTTGGGATGAGGAAAGTTGTCATCAAGGGGGAGCAGTAATGACTCCATCCTTCCTTAGTGTTAGTGAGAGATTTTCTCCCAACCATTATTAAGGGGGAGTGCTAGAATATATTAATTATATTCCTTGGAAGGTAATAATGTCTTTGTATTATGTCGAAATTTATCCACAATCTTATGTAAAAGAGTAATACATTATATCCCATATTCATTATGGGAAAGCATTCTCTTATTATCCATTATTATATAAAGATATGTTATTATGGAGAATTATATTACCCCACATGCAATGTGTGAGAGCAATTCCTCCACATCTCTTGGTATATAATAGGGTCAACGGAGTCACATCACATCATCACGTGATACTATTACAACACATTGTATTGTGCTCACAAGCTCTTTGCTATATTGTATTGGAGTTATTTGTAGTTGCTCTCTTGTAAGATTGAAGGAAATTTCTGGAGATAATAGAAGACAACCTTCAATGGACGTTGCCCAATTGGGTGAACCACGTATATCTGGTGTATTTTTTTCCTTGTTCTCTTTCTGTTCTTATTTATGTTGATATGTTATTGATTGTTAAAATAGGTAAGCTAGTTTAGCTAGATCTATAGTTCTAACAAAGACACGGCGGAACAAACTTCAGGAGAGAAGAAGCGTCAAGAACACTCCTTCCTTGCCTCAACTACAATTCAAGAATTGCCCAGCACCTTTGGGCAAGTTTAGTTTACCTATCTCTTTTTAATGTTTTGCAAAACTTTACTCTTGCTAGGGTAATTTGTAAGACTATATATTAGCCATAGTTTGAAGTTTTTAAGGAAATTAACCTAAGTTGGAAAACATTGGGAAATTTTTGAAATCCCTGAAAGTGTAGTCATAAACACTATATCAATTTTGTTTTTTGTTCTCATCAATTGTTCAATTAGATTACAACCCTATTTTTTTTAATACAAACCAACAACCCCAATCACAAACACACACACATATATAATATTATCATAATTATACTTACCAATATATAATAATAATAATAATCTATTTTTAAGGTTACACCAATTTGGTGTATAAAAACCCCTTGTTTGTGGGACAAGGAACCCCCCTCTCCTTAATAATTTAACTACTAAAGTCTATAGATATGTACATACCCTACTCCATAATAATTTAAATACTAAAATCTATAAAGGTATGCATACCCTACCCTCAACCATTAGACCCACTCAAACTATATTTATATATATAATACTAATACATATTAATATTTCTCTTATTTTCATGAACTTCCTTATAATTTCAGTATATGATTTGTTTGAAAAGCTATAATATAAGAGTTAATGTATGGGTCATGAACTCTATCAAATCTATCCGATGAAGGAATTTTTATAATAACCTAAATTGCCCATAAACAAGATGATTATTTTTAAATATAATAAATTACGACTTTTTACAGAAAATATATATATATATATATATATATATATATATATATATATATATATATATTCTTTTTATAATACCTCATAAAATTTATACTAACTTCACCTTACCTCTCACCTCCGGAACTTCATCTACTCATTGCAACATTTAGTTAGTAAATACTTTTGAAAGTTTTTTCTCTTATTTATGCAATTTTTTATTACTATGTACTTCACATATTATATATTTTCTCTTGTATCATTCATTATATGGGATTAATGTGAAACTTTACAATACTTTATAAGTTAATTATAAACATAAACATGATTTGATTCCCTAATGAAATCCACTTTTTGTAAAGGTCCTTAAATAAATATTAATAGAATTAGAATGTCACTATAGTTGAACGGGGCAAAAAACATTTAAAAATAATAATATTTTATATTAAAGTATGCGCCCACAATTCTATTTAAATCATAAAAAATTCCATGTTAAACTCTTTTTACACATTCTATTATAGGAAGTCCACATTTTATAAGGCACGTTTGCCTTTGAAAATTTGGCAAACTAAATCAAACACCGTGACGAATACCATGTGATCTTCCACCCAAACGGAATCGTAAAGTCATAAAATAATGACTAGGTTATTCGCATTTTGCACTCAACTCGTGCTTTCGGGAATATATTATTATTTTTGCACTTTATTATTTTATCTCCAAAGCAAGTCTCCGGAATGGGATAATCATGTCTCCTTGGCCGTTGACAAGTAGGATCACGACAAATTAGTTGTGTACTCAGGTTAAGGATTATTTAAAACCATTTGTTTTTAGTGAATAAAATAGGCTAAATTTTAGTAGAAGTTCCGGTTTTTGGTATAGTTTCATGAGTTATATTTTAGATGTTTTAATGGTTTATGAATAGGCTCAAAACTTTAGATTTTTTTTTTATAAACTTTAAATTAAATATATATATATATTTTTAAAGGTGTAATCTAAATATTCTAGGTTTTCAACATTTTTATGAGCATAATTTCCGTCTTATTTTGTTTGTATTTGGGTTGGAAATTTTTAAATTTTTTTAAAATTACAAATATTAGATATAGAAATTGGATAATTTAGGTGCCATGGGAGTATTCCTACCGTAAAGTAAAAAACTTAGAATAAATAGACTATTCCTTTTTTAAATATGTTGTACAAGTTTTATAAAACTGATTTTTTAACTTTTAAATAATTTTATTTTTTCATTAAAAAAAATACTTGACATTTATAAGAATCAAAGTATGCATTACATAAGTAGTCTCTCTCAAAGCCTAGCCAAAACCACTGAGGATGTTTAGATCCCACTACGTTTTTACATAAAAATGAAAACATCACAATCTCCTTTTTTATCTCTCTGGAAACTCAATAAAATTTGAAGCTAAAAAGAGTCCACATTAAACATAACAATCCACCATCGAATAACAACAAGAACTGATCCAACACAACTGATTTTTCAACCCAATTTTGTACCCATTTAAAATTGAGTTTCCTGCCCCACTTACTAAACATAGATATCATCCAGAGCTATTTTCTTAAGGAAAAAACCTTCTAGACTATGAACAAAACACTGATCCGAGACAACCTTCTGATAGTCAATATCATATGAGAGCTACGAAAGATAAAATAGGCTCCCTGCCTACATGTTGCTCCTCCAAGAAGATGATGCCAACCGGGCAATCCAAATATTTTTTTGAAAGATAATCTGCTTCCATGTTAAACTCCCTATAGATGTGCTGGAAATGTAATTGTGTGAGAATGTCTCATGTAGCTTCCTAACCCAAACTTTCCACCAATCCAGCAGGTGGACCTGTATGCTACAATTATTTAATGCCCAATCAATAACCACCTTGGAGTCCCCTGCAACCTACAAGTGGGAGACGTGATTAAGATGTGCAACATATAGAAGTGCCCACAATGATAAGAAATCAACCTTGGTGTTGGAGGAGGGACCACAACCCATCCACATCTTGAAAATGTGCCCCTCTTCCAACACCAACACCATACCAACTCCTCCTCTCTCTTGGCCCTCTTGCGAAGCTCTATCAAAAAAATAGATAGGAGCGTTTTGAGCAAACATCGATGCTTTGGTAACTTTGGTCTTGTGAGGCCTCGATACACCAGTCCACTCCTTATACACCCAAATAATCCTCACGGATACATTACAGGAATTAACCAGGACATTATCAAACAACACTTTATTCATGTTTGTCCATAAGCCCTAACAAACAAAACAAGGAAGAACTCTAAATAATGGGACATCTGCAAGCCACAAATTGAAGCTATAAATCAGTGAATTTGAACCCTAGATCTCGCTTATTTTCAACAATGAAACCACCTCCCTCCAAACAAACTTTGCAAAATCATAGTAAACTAGAAGGTGCTTGATAGATCATCATCATTAAAACATAAGGAACATATATAAGGGCCTGCACACCCTCTCTTAATCAAATTGTCCCACGTAAGAGCCTTGTTTTCAATGCCAGCCAACTAAAAAACTTAATCTTTAAAGGGAGGCTCCATGACCATAAGCTCTTGAACCACCATTTAGAATTGCCATAGTCAGCAGAAAGGCACACAAACTTATACACCAAATAATCCTTAACCTTTAAATAATTTGTATAGTACACCAAATGCATACTCTTTTTAAATAAACCACTTTTAATTTTCCTGTTAATGTTTCTTACGATAACATGGTCCATATTCAAGACAAATACACTTAGGACTTAGGATTAGTAGTGAATTTTGAATTATTTTAAAATATTGTCTTTATTTATATTAAAAAAATTATTAATTAATTATGTCAATAGGTATATTTATTTCAACATAGGGTGGGTGTGGGGCAGGGTATTTTTTAAGGATTATAAAAGTATACTTAAGTATAGTATTCTAGGCGATTATGTTGGATTTAAAAAAACATAAATATAGATTGGTAGGCGAATATTAAATATGAAACAGACAATTTATTACTGAAAAATGTAAATTTTGGCGAATATTATGATTAAAAAACATATTTAATGTAGATATAGGTGATCTTAGATACTAAAAATGACCAAATAGCGAATTTATTTTTTGAAAAAAGACCCAAAAAATAGCCAATTGGCGAAATTTTGCCCCTAAAAATTTCCCTGGTGTGGGGTTCCAAAATTTTCAATTTTTTTTATTATCAATGGATATAATTAAAGAAACTTGGATATTCTTAGCCGTGTTCATTAGTGGAGGGATGAGATCTTAGGGTTCAATTTCTTTGCAAATTTAATTTGAGGTTATTTGAATCCATTGATTAATCTAACAAAATACAAAATAAAAAAAAATGGGGATTGCTCCACTCTCTAGGCTTATGTAATGCTCCAATCCCCTCTTTCTTTTCAACTACTATTGTCTATGCTACTTTATCATTGTTTGTTAGCTCGCCTCATTCCAAGCAGACCATTGTGATTGAAATCCATAAGTGGGATTGATGTGGATCTAAGCTTTTAGGACTGATTAAAGACTATCATCGCTCTTAGTAGATCATGATCATTGATTTAAATGACATTGTATTGATATATAATTGAGATTTGTATAATCAATGATTTAACTGATTTTTTATATACACATTATTTCAATAAGAGAGTTATCTCCAATTTTTCAATCACGAACCTAATAGATTTTATTTTGTTTGTTTTTATTATTTCAAAATGTATCATATTATCCAATTTCTTAGTTTTAAAATCTCTAGTAAATGTTCTATATAATTGCTATCCTGCAACATATGAGAATTAGAAAACATAATTTAACCATGTCAAGGTTTAAAACTCAAGGAAAATTCATAGAAAATATGGTGTATTTCACCCATATTATTAATTTACAGAATTTTTTTCTCTTAAATATCATAATTGAAAAATGCCAATAACTCCAAATTCAATGCAAGGTGAGATATCTAAGTTGTACAATAATCCCTACTCCAAATTCAATGCAAGGTGAGATATCTAAGTTGTACAATAATCCCTATTGATGTTTTCATCTACTATTAATGTGGATGTGTTAGTTATTTAAGAAAATCATGAATTAATTTTTAAAGCTTATGTTAAAAACATTTTTATTTTAATAAAAAATCCCTAAAAATGTGTAAATACTTAAATTAAAAGGATAAAATTATGAGTAGTTTAAAAGTTTTACGATTTCAAACAAAAATAATTGAATTTTCCCTCATAATTTTGAAAAAATTCAAAAGAAAATTTTAAAAATTCTGGTTACAACTTTCAAACTTTGAAATTTTGAGTGCCCCATGAGTTTTGATGGAGTTGAATATGTTTCTACCATTAAAATCCCCTTTGCAAAAAAGATCAAATCATCTAATTTTTAGACAGCTCCATAAAATTCATATGAATAGACAACCTCTATTCTCTCCATTAGCGTATCCCTCTTCATGCTATTTTGCTTTAATTGTGATTATGTTTAGACATATAAATGCACTCAATTATCAAGTCTTTTTATGTATTTGCTATTCACATTAATGATAAATTGAGTATTTATGATATTGAGAGAATTTAAATTTATTGTATATTAAAATGTAAAATAATTTAACAATATAGTAATAATTTATTAATTATATCTATATATTAGATATTGAATAAATTTATCATTTCAATATTGATTATATTAATAAGTTAAATATATTTTAAAATAAGTAAAACTAAGTAAAATGATTCATTAACATAGTAAGAATTTATTGAATGCAAATAATATATGAGATGCATTGAATATGAACATTAATATAAGGATGAATAGGGTGGGTGGATGAATCTATGAGGATGCAATTCATTTATATATTTTTCATTTCTTCTTTTGGATGGAGGATTTATGTAGGACAATCTTTTAAGCAAAAGCTATAGACAAATATCATATGCATAGTTTCATTTTGATGGTTTATATGGATTGATGAATACATTATAACGTAATTTAAATGTAAGTAGAAATTTTTTAGTGGAAAAAAAAACATTAATATGATTTCATTATTTAAATTTACATATCTTTGTGATTTTCACAAATTTATATAAATAATTAATATGTTAAATATTCAAATTCAAAATGTGATATTTTTAAATTATAAAAGAATAATATAAAAAAGTGGATAAAGTTTTTAATGGAAAATTTTAAAGTAAGTATTTTATTAAAAGTTATAAATTTTTTTCCAAATTTAATAAAATTTTTATTAAAAAATATAAATATATTTAATTGATGAATTTTTGATCTTGTTTGAAAGAGTTTTAATTTATTTTTAAAAAATTTAATTCATTAAAATTAAAAAAAAAATAGTGTTTCATAAAAAAAAACTTTACTTTCATAAAAAAATATATAAATATAAATATATTTAATTAACTAAAACTTTGCTCTTAAAACTTTATTTCAAAGTTTTAATTTATTTTAAAATAAAAAAATTTAATTCATCGAAATTTCAAAAAATAATGTTTCATGAAAAGACATTGAAACAAACGCAAAACAAATGAATTTACCTTCTGTTTAACTCACCATTTATAAATATCCCAACTCCACAATCTATTTGTGTTAAGAATCTTCAGTTTTTAAAAAGAAACACCCTTTGTTAAATAATATCAATGAAAAAGTTTAATTATTAACTTATGATGCATGTCCTTGCCTTTTCATTCTAAGGAGAGATGTTGGTTGTGCCAGACACTATAAGTTGAATTAAAATCTTAGTTCCTATCCATTGCTACCAATTTCAATGCATTTTAAAACTTATATGAAGTTGCTTTATTCTTTTCTATTCAAAGAGAGACAATTCATACATCTTCACAAGAATGCAACCTTTTACTAATTTTGAAAATGGATGAAACATTAAAATATGATTTTGACATTAAGCAATAAACCTTATAATGTAATACCTTAAATATTATACATTAACCAATAAACCTTGTGACTCCTTAAAAGATTCAATTAAATACAAATAATCAACTTCCTAGATCTAACCTAGTCTAGTTGATGCTTGCTTCTTTAAATATTATCATTTTCTTATATTTAAGAAAAAACTCATAACGATGCACATGGCATGAGACTTAAAGAAGTGAACTCATATCAATGATTAGTTTAGTGGATCCCACCTACTCTAACCGGTTATCACAATATTTTTTAGGCCTTCTACCCATCTCGTCAAACTTTTGATAAACCAAATTATACCTGAAATTGGATTCAGAATGCGATGGGCAGCCTTCATTGTTAACCTAAAGTTTGCTATTAGTTTAAGTTTCAACATTTTTAGATAGATCCCAATTATCTACACTTATAATTAATATTCGATGGCCATCCTTGATTGTTAATCTCAAGTTTATTATTAATTTAACTTTCAACATTTTGAAGAGGCATACTTCAATATTTTACTCAAAATTCTCTTGGTTCACCTTATTTTTTAAAACATTTAAAAAATGTGAAACCATTTAAGTTGACAAGACACTCAAATTACTTGAAAGATCCAAGCTTTTATGATTATGGATAAAAACCTTCATGTTTATTATATTTGGTTATTTTTTGAAAAAAAAACTTAAGAAAATTAGGAAAGAGGAAGTAAATAAAGAAAATCAAATTTGAGGGCTCCCGTTGTAAGTGGGGTGGCTGGGGCGGTTGGCTGTGGTCGTCCTTACCTCGGATCGACCCCAAGATCAATTTTATTGAGCACCTTCGCCTTCGGGCCCGCGTCGACTACTCTAGCTGTATGTAAAAAAAATCATATTTAAGGTTTGGGATTGAATGCTAAAGCAACATAAGAACATGGTAATTTGGTTATGGGAGGTGCAAGGGTATTCTTTATATCATTGATTTACACTAGGTAAAATTCTATGCCGGTCTTGGGACGAGTACCAATAACGTAGCTAAGCTTATAGTTTTAAAACTGACATTGCTTGTAGCTACATCTTATGGAGTTCGGAAAATATAGGTCTTTGGGGACTCGAAATTGGTAGTTGATTGGATGAGACAAAAGAGGCCACCAAAAAACATACTGTCAAGGCCCATTTATGAGGAATTAATTCACATCATTGATCTATTTCAAGAGGTAAGCGTTCAACATATCTTTAGAGGAAGGAACATAATGGTAGATAAACTATCCAAAAATGGGTTACAAGTAGGAGATGGCATATGGCATAGATCGGATATGACCAATAACAATCTGGTAGAGTTAGATCTTGGACATTTTTTGGGATGATTCCTCACTACTATATTGTTTTGGTAAGTAAAGGAAATTCTTGTGAATGCCATATGGAGATTACATACACACATGTATCATGCTATTTAGTTTTCCGTTGGACTCCAATATGATGCTACTGTTCTTTTGAACTCGTGTATGAGTAGCATATAACAGTGTTTTATATAGTTTTATGTTCCTTGTACAAAGCCATTCTACATGAAAGTTTAAACAATTTTTTCCATGTCAAAAGGGAATAGGCTAAATGATAGAGACACATATTCTGATAGCTATTGTAAAGAAAGGCCACAAGCCTTTGAATCAATGTGGTTTGTTTACTTATAAATAAAGTGCAACATTTTTTCTTTCTTTTCTTTTTCTGATGAAAAAAAAACATAGAACACAAGTGAAGCGATATAGAATGGCCTAAACAATTAACAAGAGAAAATAAATAGAATTGTTATAGCCATTAGTCGGTTAACAAGTGGAATGCTAAAGTTAGTTGGTTTATAACTCATTTAGAAAGATAGATAGTGGCATTGTTAATCTAAGTTGGATAAGAGGAGTTAAGTGTTGAGAATACAAATTTTAAATATTCTCTGTGATCATTTTTTTAAGCTAGATAAGATTATGTTCTATTCACACACACACACACACACACACACACACACACACACACACACACACACACAAAAGAAAGTACATACAATCAAAATTTAATGACTGGCCGGCTCGAAGGAATTCTAGCCCAAATATTAAACCAGATTTTATCATTTGTTTCTCTGTCTATCTTATTGGTAATGTTGAGGAAATTTAAACAGACACTATCTACATGACTTATGTTTTACAAAATATTTACATTTGCATATCTATTCAAAAATTCAAAAAGGAATAGATTCAGAAACCTAAATCTACTTCTTGTCTTTATCATTAAGAGTGGTATTGACTGGAATCTGGCTCGCTTGAGCAACTTGTTGGTCTTCCAAAGGCATTTTTGAACCCATCATTACTAATTTGTAAATATAATTGAGCTTTCTATCCAACCTATGGTTCTGAGCTAACAACTTGTGGTTTTGATCAATTACCTCCTCTATCATCAGGACGAGGCCGTTCCATTCCTCCTCAGTATCCAGTAGAGATTTGCTTAACAAAGATTTGAGTTACCATTTTAACACAACAATTTTATGAAATTTAGTATCTCTAGCTTTGGTATTTCTGGGGTCCTGGGTATAGCCCTCCATATTCTTTATAATCTCCTCCTTTGGGGTGCATCATCGTTACAATAGTATATCCTCTTCTATTTCAAAATTTTTTCTTTGAATTCTGACCGGGGTAAGTCTTAGATAACGAGAATGGTTTACCTTGATTTCATGTTTGAGCTTGAAGTCTGAGAAGGGCGCTTTTCCTTTGCGGAGGTCACGGGAACCAGGGGCATGGTGCTGATAAACTGAAAGGGCCTAGGATAGGGATTAAAAGAGAAAAACAACCAACCAAAGGAAGCTTCCCACATAGGATTGAAAAGAACACGAGGCCTGGGATCCAATTGAGGATAAGTGGATCATTAACTTTATATGTGAGTTTGGTTTATTATGTTGTCTAAAAAAGTATGAACATTTAAGATTGTTTTAATGCATTTCTATTTTAATAAACCATCATAAAAACCACAAAAGATTAGAAATTTGGGCTTTCCATGCCCCCAACTCTTTCATGGAGGAAATGAAGAAATGGTTCTATATTCTAGAACCACTATGCCAATAAGAAATGAAATTATTAACATTGTCGCTAGTGATTAATAGTAAAATGTATGTTATGCAATTTTGAATAATTGCAAGATTTTTGACTTGTGATTATTATTTATGCAAATGCTTTTAAGTAGTATAGATCTATCTTAAACTCGGATCTATAAAACATAGAGAGGGATCCAATTTATTGAGATGTAATTTTTTTATCTTAAATTTTTACACATTAAGAAAAAATTAAACCTTAAGATATTTGATCCCTCTATGTGTTTGATTTTTGTTTCCAGCAAGAAAAAAATGCAACTTGTTATTTTTAGAAGAAAATCAAAGTTACATCAATAATTCAGTTTAGCATCATGTGCTTTTACTACAAAAAATGACACATGAGCCTGAAATCCTCTATCATATAACAAAGAAAAGGCGAGTTCGACTTAAGTACATTTGTTCCACAAAAATAGCAAATGTACCCGAAAGCCACTACATCCAGCAAAAAACAATATCCAAGAAGAGGAAGCATCAAAAAGTTCTCAGAGTGCCCTCTTCAACCAGAACACCCTCCATAAATTTAGCGAAGTGTAGGAAACCATCCATAGGGCCAATGGCTTCTTTGGAAAGACGATCAGCCTCCACATTTTCTTCACGGAAAACATGCTGGTAACTTAGGTGGGCGAAGGAAGACGCCAAACGTTTCATGTCCTGGAGCCAAGGTTCCAATAATAGAACATCAATGTTGGCCCTTTGATTTAGCCAATCAATGATAGCCCTCTATGTGCTTGATATATCTAGGTTTAAAATGAAATCACACACACACATATAAGTCTACATCATTTGCATTTTTATCCTTTTTTATGAAAACAACGTTACTTTTTTTTTTTGGTACATAACCGTTACACATCTCCCCCATACTAGGCTGTAAGTACGCAATAAGATTACATTCATATTAATAATAACTTTGTATTTCTTTTGTTTTTAAATAAATAACATATTAAACTAAACTTTAATTTCAAAAATATAAGATTATAATAATAATAAGATAATTATCACTCTCTCACACACACACATTAAATAAATAAATAACATTTTAAACTAAAATTTAATTTAAAAAATATAAGATTATAATAATAATAAGATAATTATCACTCACACATATATATATCAAACAACATAATAATCATATAGATAACAACAACAAGAATAAAAAAACATAAATATCATAAATAATTATAAAAAATTAACAATAATAATAGCATAAATAACAATATATTTATGTTGTAACAAAATTAACATAGATCTATTTTAAACCCATATCTATAAAGCACATAAAAATCCAAATTTTTAAGGTGTAAATTTTTTAACTTCTAATAATAAGACTACTATTATAATAAGATAATCATCACATAAATAACAACAACAAACAATCCATCATCTTCACCAACCTTGTGAAACCACCACCTCATTGAACAAAGTGCTCCGCCTTAGCAAATAAGACGCTCTGTGGTTGAGGGAACCAAGAGATATGCTCAATGGAGACTCAACCTCATCTGATAAACAATTGCTCAGTGATCCCAAAGCACCACGTGTATCATTGACGATGTGCTCTAAGCAACCGATGTCTGTGAAAACAAGACAACGTGGACAAACACACATGGCATTCCACGTAAGACAATGTAGACAAAAACACTTGGCGATCAGAGAGACGAGAAGGCATAAATTTTAGCTCAAGTAAAGAAAACCCACATGGCACCGGCACAAAAAAAATGGGATGGAGGGTTTTTATGATTAGAATAAAGCACACGAAAGACCTCAACAAAACCTTGTCGCCCCGTCGCTGTCCCCGACAATAAAAACAAATTAAAAAATACATCTTGGCCCTTGGCCTACCATGCGACCGTGGTCTCATATGAGCTCGAGCTAAGCTCGTTCGAAAAAAAAATGAAAAAAATTAGTACAGTCGCCACTCATTGTGCGAAGAGTCCGTAGCCGGCGTCCTGCCAAATTGCCTATGTCTTGTTGTTACTGTAACCATCTATTTGAGCGTCTGTTGAAATCGATTTTGATTCTCTCTGGCGCAGACGCTTGCAGACTGCAGATTGTCATCTTTAAGGTGCAGGGGGGATTGCAGATTTTAACAAGGTACTGTAGAATACATCATATTTCAGATCTGGGTCTCTTAAAATGAAACAAGCTATTTATTGTTATGGTTATGAGCATTTTTGTGCGTTTCTGTTGGTGTTCTGTAGTTTTTAGAGGAGAAGTTTCTGTGGATGGTTTTTGTGTTTTGTTTTCCTTTGCTTGATTCTGTGAGACTGATTTGGGGTAAATGGCTTCTTTTGAATAGGAATTCGGTGTAGAAATGTGTGGATTTTTGGTTTTTATGTCTGGGTTTTTCATAAAGCCGATGATGGTATTTTGATGGAGAGGTTGTATAGTAGTATCTGATTCTTAATTGTGTTATGTTGTAAGTGTTGTGGAATTTAGTTTAACTTGGGGGAGGGTTTGGAGTCAATTGGGAGGAGGGGTCCTTGTTTGTATTTAGAGTAGAGGGGTGCTTTGGGTTTTGGATTAGACTTTGGGTTAGAGAGGGACTTTTGTCATTTGGGTTTTGGTTTTTGTAGACAATTTGGGTTGGAGAAGTGGTTTTTCCCAGTTCTGTTTGAGTTCCAGTCCTTCTGTAGAAACTCTTGAAAGGTCTTACCTGAGCTGAGGAAGTGAAGGTCTTGACTGGGTTTTGGACCGCAATTTAGGTTGGAGAAGGCTGATTGGCATTTGGGTGTTTCAGAGTCTTCTATTTGTTTGGTGGGGGATTATGGAGAGGCAGGAGGAGTTTGGGTTTTCGGGTAATTTGGATTTTCTTCCCTTTATCACCGAAGCAGGTGGGGGAGGTGGAGGGGGAAGAGATTCTATGGGGGAGAATGTAGGGGATGTTATGCGTGAAGAGTATGTCAGTGATGATGAGGTTGATGTGGATGAGCTTGAGAAACGTATGTGGAAGGATCGGGTCAGGCTTCGGCGCTTGAAGGAGCAGCGGAAAGGAAATGATGTCGTTGATGATGCAAAGCAGAGGCAATCTCAAGAGCAAGCGAGGAGAAAGAAGATGTCAAGGGCACAGGATGGTATTTTGAAATACATGCTAAAGATGATGGAGGTTTGTAAGGCTCAGGGTTTTGTATATGGTATAATTCCAGAGAAAGGGAAGCCAGTGAGTGGTGCCTCTGATAATCTCAGGGCCTGGTGGAAGGAGAAGGTTAGGTTTGATAGAAATGGTCCTGCTGCAATAGCAAAATATCAAGTAGAACACTCGGCACCTGGAAAAGATGAGTTTAATGCAATTATTGTTTCAACTCCTCATACTCTTCACGAACTCCAGGATACCACTCTGGGTTCTTTACTGTCTGCTTTGATGCAGCACTGTGATCCTCCTCAGAGGAGATACCCATTGGAAAAGGGTATTCCTCCCCCATGGTGGCCTACTGGAAATGAGGACTGGTGGCAGCAGGTGGGTTTGCCTAAAGGACAAGTCCTTCCTTATAAAAAGCCTCATGATCTGAAAAAGGCCTGGAAGGTGGGGGTTCTCACTGCTGTGATCAAACACATGTCTCCCGATATTGCTAAAATTCGTAAACTTGTGAGACAGTCTAAATGTTTACAGGATAAGATGACAGCAAAGGAGAGTGCAACATGGCTTTCAGTTGTCAATCAAGAGGAAGCATTGGCTCGGCAACAAAATCCGAATACTTGCCTTCTCACAAGTGCCGAAGGATACGGAAATGCAGTAACTTTAACATCCAGCAGCAGCAGCGAGTACGATGTGGAAGGTGTTGATGATGTCCCTGATTCAGCATGTCCAAATGATGGACAAGGAGACGAGGCACAGGACTTTGATTTCTTCAACATGGCTAATGCAAAGAGTACCATTTGGTCTATTGGAAATGGAGAAGATGTCAATATGACCGGAAAGAGGAAGATACCTGAAGAGGATTTGATGCAAGACCAGAAGATTTATACATGCCCATATGAGCAGTGCCCGCATCATGAGCGCAAAAATGGATTTTTTGACATGAACAGAAGGAATTCTCATCAGTCTGATTGTCCTTACAGAACAGATGTGCAAGGCATGGAATTTCAGAGACTGGATCGTGAAACTAATGCTTCCACATTCTACACATCTGTCGGGCAACCTGATCAACCCCATTTGCAAGAGAAAGGTGTTTCTGAATCAAAAAGGGGAGGACAGTTAGCATCCTCCGGGAACCCAAGCTTTCTTCCTCTTAATACTAGCAATTTTGTTATGCCAGCTAAAAATCAGCAGCATATTAATGAGCTACTGGCTTTGTATGATAGTAGCATGCAACAAAACAAGGCATCTACCAAAGTAACGACTCAGTTTGTTAGTGCTAATAATCCACTTGAAATGAACACAGAACCTGGCTTTCCGAAAGAGGATTTTCTCAGAATTACACCTGAAGATATTTTCTACGGTCAGGTTGTTGCGGTGGGCAACAATAGTAGTGAGTGCAGTATAAGTATGCACCAGTCTAGTGGAAGTGTGCAGCAGTCGATGAGAGAAGGTATATTCTGTGATGAAAGCAAAGTATTTGATCAGCCTTTTGAGCCTCAATCCCAGGAAATCATCCGAAACTTGGGATTTGGATTACCATGTGATGTTTCCTTTGGCTCTGTGGAATCAATTCGCAGAGGGTCAAATAATAGATCTATAAATGGAGATCAAATTTGGTATTTCGGAGCATGAAAGCAGGCTTGACTGGAGTTAGAAAATTTTGCCATCATATCTCTAAACTGACACTCTGCAAGGACTTCTACTTTTAGTGCAGTCCTTGGGTACTGCATATCAAATATTCTTCATGCAGTTCTGTATACTAGCAGGCTGTTTGAAGCTGGAGATGGAAAGTTCAGTTAAGCACTATAGCTTTCTTTCTTGCCAGTTGCTGGCCCTAGAGTAGCATAGTTACACTGTACTTGTTAATTGAATTGTTGTACTCAGATAGTGTTCAGGAATCAGGAGTACATTTTGTAAGACACTTCTTTTTCATCCTAATCAGAAACTGTCCTTTTTGAAACCCTTGCTATTCAAAGTTTCAAAGATTTTGCTTGTTAGTGATGTTTTTTTAGAACTGGTATTATACTCCTTTCACACAGTTGATTTACCTCACATGAATGCATGCAGTCCAGTACTGTTGCCAACTATATTGCAGAAATGGAGGAACTAGGTGCTCTTAATTTTTCCATTGTATTCATGGTGTATAAGGTTGTATCGCTTGCTAGCAAACTGGACAAAGAGAAGAATTAGAAGATGCTTTTCAGGGAGCATATAAGGTTGTATTTTCATTATTTCTGAATAGTTGGGGTAGCCTGAGCTTCTTGTGATTTTTATTTCCTTGAATCTTTAAATAGTATCAAATAAAAATAAAATATTGTCTCAGTAAATGATACATCACAGACACTCTTTGTCATTTATACATGGTAGACACATTGCGTTATCATTCAGTATACGAATTAATAGATGTCTTCATGTCTCTGTGGGGAACATGAACCAATCCAGTTTATTCTGATAGAGGTTTTTTGTTTTTCTTAAGCTGGCAGCAGATGAAATATGACTAGGCAGGAAATGCCTTTCTGTTAAGATGTACAAAGTTGTAATGTGCATGAACAATATGGGAATTCAAGATATCACATAGTTGCCTTTGAATAGATGGTTGCATTCAGACTCCTACGGACTTTCTAACTTGTTTCATCTTTCTTGTTCCTCCTCTTTCTGTTATGATGAATGCTGTTCTCAGTTATGATAACTTTCTGCGGCTGCAGTGATAACCCAATGCTGTCATTTCTAACATGGATTCAAGCTTGCGTGTAATCTGTGCATTCTTTTTGGTATTTGGGAAATGCCTTTTTGCTGTAGACACAGTTTTATAAACTGGATTAACTGTTTATGCCAAAGTGCACCTTACATATTGATAATTCTGTTTGATTTTGACATTTTATCTCAGAGAAGTACAAATTTTCGATCTCCCATTTTCTAAGTGCTTCTGACGGGCAAACATAATATTGTGGTTTTATGTAGTTTCTTCGTTGTTCTAATATTCCTGTTCTTGGGATAGAAAATGCTGAAATGTACAATGTTTCCAGCGAGCCTGCCTTCTTATATGGACCAGAAAATGAAAATAGACTTCTTATGTGGACCTCCCAATTTACTGAGGATGTGGGTGCCTAATTTTAGTCCTGAACTTTACTAGCTTAGAATCAAAATCAAAGCCTTCTCAGGCTTGATCAAGAATTCCTGAACAACATATGTCTAAGTAATATCCCAAAAAACTGCCGCGACATACTCTGCATTAGAAGTTCTACCCGTGATATTAGTTATCCCCTTTAGGTTGCTTCACGAGATCACAGATATAGAAAATATATACTATGCCAATTAGTGGTTGCCCTTCTATACAGGTGGTTTATGAAACATTCCCATTTACCACCCATCATGCTTGTTCGGTCAAGCATTCATGCTTTCTGTAAGTTAATATTTTAAGCATCCAAATCGTTGGCTCTTAAAACACGATATTAATTATACCGGCTGCCTTGAATTGTCCTCATTCATTTCATGGTGTTTTCACTTGACTAGTCTCTACTTTTCTTAATGATATCATTGGTTTCTGTGAAAGCAAGCTTATACAGCGAAGACCGCCATGAAATATCCTTCACTAGATGAGGAGATAATAATGCTTTCAATGTACTTTCAGTCAGTTACATATCAGCACATATATAGGGAAAGGAATCAGGTTGCTGACTAGCTTTCCAAGGGCTTGCAAGTAGGGCTTGCAAGTAGGCACAGGTACCTGGCAAAGGTGAGAAATGATAGTTTGACATTCAGACAGAATTTGACCCAGAACCTCATCCCACTGTAAGGTGCAAGAATATAACAGTTTGGAGTAAATTAATGATCAGTTATGAAAGTTGAACCTTGAACCATATCTGAAGTAATGTCTGTGAGAGAATTTTCTGTTTTTAAATATGATATCTGATCAAATGAGAGCTATGTTGAATAGCTGTAGTAGTTCACTGAGCAATTCTGTAAAATTTATTTTGAAATATGTTCTGAACAAAATGATAGTAAGGCCTCCCTCCAGGTCTGTGTCTGAGTTAGTTAATTTTAATAAAATGAACATTTTTCTCCAAATCTTTAGACAAACTTGTATTAGGGATTACTTTTTGAAGATCACGATAGTTTTAAATGCAAAACCACAGGAAATTCACGATCAAATTTCAAACCATATTTATATTAAATGGGTTCTCCTAAGAAGAACGATTATTCAGTTTGGGCCGCCCATTTTGTTTTAATCCAAGAGAAATACCAACTTATAAAATCTACGGAGGAAAGTTTGGAGATTTGATTATATTTTTCCAAATTACTTTGAAAAATGTTCATTTATGCTATGAAAAATTTTCAATATAAGATTTTTTAAATTTAAATTTAAATTTTAAAATATATAGTTAGTTATTATTTATAAAATTATAATTAATCAAAATTTTTACATTTACAATAATTTTTTTTAAATTTTAAATCTAAATAAATTAAATAAAAAATTTCAATTTTTAATTCCAAATACAATTAAAGTTTTATACACATAAATTTAAGATGATTTAAAGAAAATGTAAACATAGATTTAAAATACTCTTACAACATAAACTCAATTATTTCAATATTTATTAATGTATATCCTTGTTAGGTTCATGTTTTAACTTTTTGGAGCACATAAAACATTTATATCTCCACTCAAATCCAAAAGAGTAAATATAAAGTTTAAAGAGTAATATAAAGTTTAGGATATTAGAGAAAGTGAACAGAGATATTGATTTTAAATTAACTTAAATGTCAAAGTTAAAAAAAAAAAGAAGATGCTAAAAATTTTAAGTTCTTCAAATTTCACAATATAACAAAAGGGAAGATGTCAAAAATTCTAAATTCTTGAAATGTTATATTATTAGGATATGTTCACTCTTTTATAAATAATTTATAAAAGAGTAATTTTGGTTTATTAGATCTTAAGAAAAATGGTAAGAAATTTATTGGTAATTTTAATTTTATGCTTAAAAAGTTTGGAGAGAAGCTTTCCTATTTTTCTATTGTTTTGATTAGTTAACATATTAGGAAGGTTGGTATTGTTATAAATACTTTGAAATTGAGATCTACACGGGCATATGCAATATATTCTAAAAGATACCAAAGTACCCAAATTACAATCCAAAAGGCCAAGGTAAAGAAGAAAACAACAAAAGTTTATTTAGTAGCAATTTAAACCTATTAAGTGAGTAGGCAAGTGTTGTAATATTGTGAGAAATAAAATTGGAAATCTATATGTTTGTCTTCATTTTGATTACTCAATTAGGTGGTTGTAGCGCAACATTAAGCTAAAGGGGAAGCAAATGTGCTAGAAATTCTATAATCTTGAAATGTTATAACATTGACCTATGTGCACTCTTCCTTGAATAATTTATGGATATATAGTCTAAATTAATTAACAAATACCAAGTTGTCTTACTTATCATCCAAAATTCCAAGTTAATGTTAACACTGAGAAAAGCTTGTTTGTTTGCAATATTAACCCTATTAAGGTAAGTGAGCAGACAAGTGCTATAATTATTGTGAAAAAAAGCTGGCCTAATCTCTATCTTTGTATTGATTTTGAGTGCTCGAATGGGTGGTTGTTGCAATGCATGCACATAGATTTTTCACTCTTTGATTTGGTTATGTCAGTTATCATGTTCGGTTCTTTAGGATATCATTTTAGATTAAGGCCTCGCTAATTGGTTAACTCATGTTTTAAAATCCCTGAAGTTATTGTGCAAACCCATGTTCATAAGGCTTGAAAAGCTCAATTTTGATATCTTTGTGGACTTGGGGAGTCCTATATTAAGAGAAGCGTGTCATTTTTATTGGAATTTTAGGGTGAACACCTAAATTCACCATATGTATAGTCTTCATCATTTAATCAAGTCTGTGTCATGTTCCTAATCATTCATTCAAACATTTGGAGAATGTAGGCCTCACCCCTTATAGAATCAACATATTATGAGTCATTCCAATACAAATACTTGGGAGGTTAGATCATCCACTTGAACTTTTAAGGCTGTCATATCTATTAATCATTCTAAGTGCATCCATTCTAACTTGTTTCCCAACACTTCTATTTGTAATTTTATGGTTTTTTGGGGGGCATATATTTGACTCTATAGTCATATTTCTTAACACCAAAATTGCTACTTTTGTTTGTTTTATTGCACTTCATTGTTTTCTTCAATTATTTGACTTTCCATTGAATTTTTCATTACATTTCTCACGATATTATTGTTAGGCTATATGTCAAATGATAACTTTTAACAATTATCTACTCTCAACATAATTAGGGTTATACAACATCATTGTGGTTAGCTTAAAAAACCCTAAGAGACTTAACCACACAACTACCTCACTTTTACATTTTCTAACGATCACACTAAGACCCATTTGTGGTCTTTGATTGTGATCCCTTGTAACCTTAACAATTCATAATTTTGCTTTTAGAGTCATGATGTAGACACTTTCTTATCTTATTAATCTATTTATGCATTGAAGTAAAATACATGTCCTTCCAATCACTTATATTTCTTGTTTGTGAAGATTAGCCAATTGATAATGCATTCCCTTTCAAGCATTCCTCTTTGTTTCCTCTGAAAATTATTCTGCCAATTCTTGAAATCTTGTGATCTGTAAGATAGAAGATATGGATAGATTATTAGTTTGATTGTGGTTTTGCATCATGAACTGATCATTGATATTCTCCTAAAATTCCTAATGCAACCCTTAAAGATAATTGGTTCATCAATGGGCTTAATCCCCAAATGAGTTCTCCATCCATCATGGCATTAGTCCCCAAATAAGTTATCTATCCATGATAATTGGTGACAAAGCTAAGCATTTCATACAAGTCCAAAATCACTACTACATATTTGTTTATTTCAAAGTCCCTTGTATTTATTTGAATTGTCCCTACAACCTAATGAAGATTGCAATACTTTTTTGGATACTTTCAATGTCATGAGCTCATTCCAATCATGTGACCCTCGACCATTAACCAAAGAGGTTTGTAGGGACCATTCTCTTCATTATTCTCCATGATTCTTGGCTTGTCCTCAAGATTTTGTGTCACTCATGTTCTTATGTTAGCAAGAATCCCAAACTATTGTATCTACGATAAGCTCTTTTGTGGAACTAAATCCATGGTTTATATCCTTCTTTGGGCATGGGTTTCAAGTATTCACTTCCTTAATAAATGATTGCATCTCAAACCACACCATATGAATTTCTCATCCCTTCATGGTTGGGTTAATATCACAGCCTCAAATTCCATCCTTTCAATGATTCCAACTACCCATATCATTCCTTAAATGACCATAGTTTTAGATCAAATGCTTATATCTACCTTGTAGTAGTCCATACCTGATAAAAAAGTTCATATATATGTTCAAACCTAGGGAAATCCATTTGTGCCATCTCCACATTTGATGGATCGATAGATCATATTTATCATATTTGGTTTGGGATCCAAACATCCTATATGGAATATTGTAGGATTCCCTTATCCCCTTGAGTCCTTAAAACACCATTTCCTTCCCCTTTGCTTGAATTGCCAAGTTCATTATAGTTCTTGACAAGGGTTCTACTACTCATTTAGATGCTCTTGCATTGAATTTATGGTCTAGATGCCATCATTAAATTGTTTGTTTCACTCTTTGGTCAATCACTCACTCTTGTGGTTTTACCACTTTCCCCAGGGATTGATTTATGTCTTCCAACAATTGGTCAACATGTGCTTAAAACACTTTGATGTCGTGAAGTAATATAACAAATGTGTGGTCACCTTTTGTTGCACAAACAAGTGCTTGATAAGCCCAAATTTGACTTCATAAAAAGGTGGAGGAAAGTAGTTCATGCTTCACTACAAGATTTGAACCCAAAATCCGACTAAAAGGACCGTGTCGTCGGATTTCACCTTCAAAATTACGAAATTTGAATTTTTTTTTTTAAATTTAGAGATGTCACCATCGTATATCCGACGACTTTTTGATATTCGACGATGTCCCTGGCATAGTGACCAATGTGGTCGGATATCCGACCTAATATTAAGCCCGGGGGTGTCGGATATCCGACAATATATTATGGTCTTAGCTGTCGGTTACCTGACGACAACGGATATTCGACAACATACGATGCCCTAGCATGTTGGATATCCGACATCTACTCTCCAACGGTAACTAAGTTCAAGACGCCAGATATCCGACGGACTGTTAAACTTTAAAACCTATAAATTTCGAAACATTCCGACATGTTTGCGATACAAGCGACGGTTTGCGGAAGTTTTTTTATTCGACGGACTGTCTTTAATTATTTCCATTGTTTTTGTGATTTCAATGAGTGAAGTGTGGAGCTTGATTTTCTAAGATCGATAATCTTCATTCAAGCTCTTTACGAGAAAATGTCAACTAGCAATATTCCTGATCTAGACGAACAAAATCGATAATTGCTTGCTAGATTGTGGGAAGGAGTTGAAAGAAGGGGTGATGGGAAATGTTATTGTCCATGTAGTCAATGCAGGGGCTTTAAGAGGAGAAGAATTTTGATCACAACAGCCACAAAACATTGTAGGGAACATGGACACACTGAGGGGGGACATGAATATCATCCATTTGTAAGTTTTGCATTATATATGTTTTTATTTTGATTGCTTTTGTAAATGTATGTATTATTTTGATATTTCTTATATTAATTTTTATCTATTGATCATGGTTTCAATAGATGGGGTACTAACATGGACAATAAATATTATTTGAATATTTAATATTTATTATAATAGTTTTTTCTTGTGTGCATGTTGAATCTAGGGTATAGTAGAAATAACGATAATAGAAATAACGACTATATTGGCATGTTGTTTCTCTTCTATTTTTTCTATAGAAACCGTAGCATCGTTTATCTTACCTTAGTGGACAGTATGAGAAATTTTGAGTTATATTTCATGAGTATCTTTGCTTAGTAATTGGGTCAATTTTTATGTCTCTTGTATAGTTTGGATGCACCTATTTGACCAACAACTCAATTGGTCGTTGTTCTTTTCATCCCTAAAGTAGCGACTAGACCATTCTTGTTTCCCCTTTTTATCTAACTGTAGAGACCACTCATGAAAAGAGTCATTTTTAACCTATTATTTTTAGTTTTTCTTGTAATTTTTCTCTTCTTGTTTGTATTACACTCAAAGGTAATAATAAAGAGTAGTTGATTGATCTATTTGATTGATTGCGTGTTTTGTTTACCAAGAAAAATTAGAGCACCTCGCTTCTCTAAATGAAAAAATAAAACATGAACATTACAGTATTGATTGCATTGTTGATTATATGATTATAGTCTCTATTAACCATACAAAATTTGTTTCATTTTAAATGCATCACAAAAATGTTTTCATTTTGCGTTTGAAATTTTTACATTTGTGTTTTAATTTCTTATATAAAATTTTATCTATTGGTGGTTTCATGTAATTTTAAAGGAAAGACATCCTACGGCATATCGTCCGGAGGAAGTGCTTCCAGAACAAGTACCGGAGGAACATGGAGCTATGAATAATGGAGAGCAAATTAATGATCATATTGAAGAAGATGATCATACTGATAACAGAGTTGAAGATGATGTTACAAATACTTTGATCCATGATTCATTTAATGTTAGAATGGATGATGATGGTGATGATGATCATGAAAATGATGGTCATTTTGATGATATTCATGATATACCTCTTCTTGAGAAGGCATACAAACCCCTTTATGAGGGCTCGAAGACAAATCTTCTCTCTGCTATATTATTGATAATGAACTTGAAGGTTATGAATGGTCTTTCAAACATATTAGTCACACGGATGTTAAGGTATGAAATATATTCCATCACATAATATATATGATCATCTAATAATTTTATTGTTAAATATTCATAAGTCAAATTAATACGGATGAAATGTGTTTCATTAATATTATTTCTATATTATATTAACTATATTTTTATTTTAATTTGTTGTAGCATGATAGGTGAATATTTGTTACCACCGTCAAATATTTTACCTCGCACATATCGAGATTTATCTACCATCATGAAAGAAATTGGAATGTAGTATGAAGCAATTCATGCATGCCCCGATGACCATGTTCTATATTATAATCAACATGAATTTGCAACAGAATGTTCTGAATGTCATATCAGTAGATATCGAACAGATCAAGTAACAAAAAAGGTGCCTCGCAAGGTTCTACATTATATTCCCATTATTCCACGTTTGCAATGATTGTTTAGGTGCAAAAACATAGCACAGTTTATGGATTACCATGCACGGAACATAATTCAAGACGACATTATTTGGATGCATGCAGATGGGTCTGCATTTAGAGATATCGAGAAAAAATGGCCTCACTTTAAAGAAGAACCTCGTAATCCTAGGATTTCTTTGGTAGTAGATGGTGTCAATCCATTTGCAGAGATGAGATCTGTTTACTCGGTGTGGCATATTTTTGTTATCAACGATAACATTCCTCCATGGTTGACAATAAAGAGGGAGCACATAATGTTGTCGATGATTGTTCCAGGTATATTGTGTTTACATTTTTTTTAATGTAGTGTTATCTCATTTGTCGTATTTTGTTGCATAATGTCATATACATATTTAATGTTTTTCTATTGTGCAATATGGTTTATATATTTAAATGGTACGTCTCATAATTATATTTTTTATATGTTCAAATCAATCAGGTAAGTACCAAGTCAAAGATATGAATGTATGTATCGAACCTCTTATTGACGAGCTACTAAAGTTATGGAATGGCATCATCATGTATGACGTATCTAGACCAATATGACAAAGGCAATTTCAATTCCATGCAATGCTTGTATGGACAATACATGATTCCCCAGGGTTAACCCATTTTTGTGGTATGTAATTATAAGTTCCTCTTTATTTGCATTTAATTTTATGAACTAGTTAATATACTACGCATGCATGTTTTTCAAAATAATCCAGTGATTTTGTATATAATTATAATTGACATAGATATTCCATCTCTTTATCATGTAGGTCTTCAGACAAAGGGGAAATTTGCATGTCCAGTTTGTGGTCCTAAGATCAAATCTTGTCGTTCAAAAAGCTTAGGAAAGGAGGTGTTTGATGAGTATAGGCACTTCCTCTCTAAGAATCACAGGTATTGAACTACCGAAAAACATCTGTTCAATGGCAAGCAAGAGACCGCATTAAAACCGTAGAGAATGACACCTCACCTATGGAAGTTGCAATATAATAGAAATCATCAAGGTACGTATGAATCATCGTATATGAAATGTATATTGTATTTTTTTTATTGTGTGTTGTTTACTGTAATTGACATTGATTTATGTAATTTCTTTATAAACTACTATTCATGATTGTCGTTCATGTGATCATGAAGGCATTAATGGGATTCCACGAGGAATGAAAAGTTATCCTAGACAATTTAGTAGGTTTCCCTACTATGAGCACCTACAAATTGCTCATCTATTTGATACAATGCATATCGGAAAGAATGTGACTGAAACATTATGGCGAATATTGGATGGAAGGAGTGAGAAAGAAAAAATTGTCAAAATTTGCAAAGACATTCAAGATAGCAACCATGCAATGAAAGACGTCATTCAATTTCACAGCAACGGAGAGCAAATTAATATAAACTCACTTCCATGGATGTTAACGGACCAGCAAAGTAATGTTGTAAAATAAATCGTGCGAAAAATTAAATTTCCCACCGGATTTTGTGCGAAATGAAAAAATGAAACGATTTGTATATTGTTACAATATGTTCTACCTCTCTCTATCCCAGACAACTTCGACAACAATGTCAAACAAATAATATATAATATCGAGAAATACATGAGGTAAGTGGTGATTTTTTCCATGCGCTTAGTGTTTGTTTAATTCAACACAAAACTTATATTTGATTTTTGTTCTCTAATTCACGTTATGTAATATAATGT